>JAVFBY010083455.1:0-12329 GCA_034781015.1 Tonicella lineata
TAAAGCTTAGCCGTTAATTAGTTAATTTAAAAGCTGAAAGTGACGTCCAAAATCGCCGGGATGGTAAGGTACCTGGGGCCGATTCCACAAAGCAGTTTCTGACTTAAGTCAAAATACTAAATTCAGTTTTGTTGAAATTTGGGCGCAAAATGTCATACAAAAATAATGTAATTATATACCTAGTGACATCACGAAAAAAACCAGAACAAAGATCAAACACGCAGAGAGGATACACGAAGTAATTCATGACTAGACCGGTATAGAAGAGACCTTACCTTATCGGCGATTCAGGATGTCACTTCCGGTTTTTAAAATAACAAATTAACGGTTATGCTTTATCGGTTCCTAATGTCACACGCTGTAATGTCTTACAAAATAAACGTTAAAAATTATAAGCTTAGGTTGAAAAACGCTGGACTTGTCCCCCCTTTCGACAAAGTGGACGAGGGGACTAAATATGTAGCAGTAACTAGAACGGAGCAAATATGTATGGGGGCTTTTAGGATGATTTGGTTTTTGGTAGTATCGCTATAAGGATTGATATTATAGGAAACCCCAACACACCTGAAACTAGAGTACCAATAAGAATTAATAACAGTACCATTATTTTACCACCAATAGTATTTAGTAAGATAAACGGGTTTATTTTCATAACCGGAGTCACGGAACTCTGACACGCACAACTTACCACATAAGCCGAGAAGTTAGTTTGTTCGGTGCAAAGGAGAGTTTATGGTCCCAAAATACCAACGATCGATGTACGACTAGCTGGTCGACCAAACATCAATAAGGTGGTGAATAACTTTAAATTAAATCACAAGTAAAGTTTTTTCTATTGATCCACATATGAGGGACTGTGTTTGGTAAGGTCGACACGAGGCTGTCTGGCCCTGAGATGGAATAGCCATTCAAGTCCTCGGAGTATAAATGTGGCTACATGAGAGTGGATTCAATAAATCCGGGGTTAGTAGATTGGAATAAAGTAAACACTGCAATGAGAAGATGAAGGTTGACAGTTTATATACACCACTTCGTCTATACCTTCCGTTTTGGTCTTTCTCTTTTACTTATATATCCCGTCTTACTTTCGAGTTACCCCAGTTCCTTAATATAGGATCGCGATCTCCACCTCCGTTTATGGTCGACGTGATTGTGGAGAGAGAAGGGATATTACACTGGACAAATTCCCCTGGCGTTTCAATTCTGTAAATCTGCTCAGCCTTTTGAAGTCTGCCTTTTAGTAAATTAACCGACACACCAAAAGCTGGGATATTGCCAATACGCCATTGAACTGCCATCGAGCGGAGTTATTATCGCGTCTACTCCAGTTATTTATTAACGAAACACAGTCACAATACCTCTGACGTCTCAGCTGATTAAAGCATGTGAAACTATTGTTGACAAGTCGATAGTTTCCCCATGCAGACCACTTTCACAATGGGAGACTTTTGGTCAAACATAACAATAACAGGCGAGATCTTATTTGGAGACGAGGAGGCTCCCCAATAACTTGCTTCAAAACACAGTTTATGCTTAGACAATATTTTTAGGAATATTATTCTAAGGATTAATTAATAAACAATGTATATATAAGACATCCATGGATTACAGCCTCTTAATTATAAGGATTGTGACGCTTCGGAGTAGTTATACTTACTTAGTTTTCAGGCACAGCTACTGCATAGGATCATCACGTTTCTAATAAACGAGAACTAATATTCTTGCAAAGTTCACATTATTTTGAAATATAGTTTTTATATTGAACAGCAGATGTAGAGATAAGCTCTTTTAAACGCCTTTTTCCATAAGATAAGATGCTTTGTCAAAGGAACAGTCCATCTTTTGGAACATTTACAAATACCCATACACTTGGCGTTAACGATTCTGTGACTTTCTTATAATGCACAAAAGGGTACCGGGGGTCGATTCCACAAAGCAATTTCTAACTTAAGTTAAAATGAAAATAAATCCCAAATATTCAAGTCAAAATTCAGAAGTATGTAATTAAAGTAGATTTAAAGATTTTGACTTAAGTATAGAACTGCTTTGGGGAACCGGCCCCGGGACTGAGTGTCTTCATCCTACCTTTTTACAGCTGTATCAGTTTGCACCATTATTAGTTACATATTTATGTAACCTGTCTTTATCTGTCCAAGTACATTCCAGGCATATCGAAAACAGTAAACGTGAAACCATTGTTTGAGAAAGAAAATATGAATCCCCTTAGAAATCATCGACTTGTGTTCATTTTGCCAATACTTTAAAAAATGCTTCAGCGATGTAATTTGTTTTAAGAAAAGACTGCAATTCCTTTATGTTCTTCAGAGTAAAACCGTTAAAACAATGTACACATGGTATGAATCGGCTCAGCGGTTCATACAAAATGGTCAAGTCGGGTTTTACATTTATACTCCGATGATCATGAAAGTAAAAAGAAATAATTGCAGTCATTATAATTAAATCGGGATAGATAATACCAAATTATTTATAGTTATTGTGTCGAACTTACTAATTGTTTATTTGAAACTTTAATATTTAGTACATAAAAGGGCGCTCATGAATATATTGAGTTTATGACCGCATTTGTTAGACTTCAAGAAAGGAATCGTAGCGCTCTTTTACAACATGTCAGATCAAAATCAGTTTACTTGCCTCTATAGAAGAACTGGAAATGAAAGATAATGATAGTCATGATTTATCTCTTTTATTATCTTCTATTTAAAAGAAAATGCTTAGAATTTCCTTCTAAATAACACGAAATTATGCAATATTTCTAAATTTGTATCGCATGAGTATTTATGAAGAATTCTATCCCCATTATGATTGATTAGTTATTAACTAATATTAAACGGAATCAAAATCACTTTTCACACGTCATATATATCCAATCGGACTATGACCCCAAAAAATCGCTACGTTTGATAAAAATTGGTTCCATCTATATCAATTTAATTTTTGAAGAGGTTTTCGTCGCAAACAAATATATGATCCTTTATGATTATTCGGTTTTTGGTAGTTTCGCTATAAGGGTCGCTAATATAGGGAACCCCAACACTCTTGATACTAGAGTACCAACTACAATTAATAGTTTTATTATTAGACAAATGTGTTTCTTTTCGTAACCCGCACATATTCTCCACAGTCACGGAAGTCTTGCACACACAACTTACCGCAACAGCCGAGAAGTTGGCTGTTCGGTGCAAAGGATAGTTTATGGTCCCAGAATACCAACGATCGATGTACGACTACCTGGTCGACCAAACATCAATAAAGTGGTGAATAGCTTTACATCATATCACAAGGCAAGTTTTTATATTGATCCGCACGAAGGACTGCGTTTGGTAAAGCCGACTCGAGGTCGTCTGGTCGGCGAGGATATAGCCATCCAAGTCCTCAGAGTACAACTGTGGCAACATGAGAGTGGATTCACTCAATCCGGGGCTAGTCGATTGGAATAAAGTAAACATTGGAATAAGAAGATGAAGGTTGACAGTTTATATACCACACATCGTCTATAGCTTCCGTTTTGGTCTTGCTCTTTTACTTATAGATATAGGATCGCGATCACCACCCCCTTCTATAGTCGACGTGGTTGTGGAACGAAAAGGGATATTACACTGGACAAATTCCCCTGGCGTTTCAATTCCCTAAATCTGCCCAGCCTTTTGAAGTCTGCCTTTTAGTAAATTAACTGACAAGCCTAAAGCTGGGATATTGCCAATACGCCATTGAACTGCCGTCGAGCGGAGTTATTATCGCGTCTACTCCAGTTGTTTATTAACGAAACACAGCCACAATACCTCTGACGTCTCAGCTGATTAAAGCATGTGAAACTATTGACAACAAGACGATAGTTCCGACATACAGACGTCTTACACAATGCGAGAAGTTTGGTAAAATATAACAATAACAGAAGAGATCTTTTTGGAGACCATGTCGCTAGCCAGTGTATGACTTCAGAACACAGTACACGCTTTCAGCAAATACATAGACAACATTGACGTACACTATTATAAGGGTTAATTAATAAACAATGTATATCTAAGACATCTATGGATTACAGCCTCTTAATTAAAAAGAATGTGACGTTTTGATGCAGTTAATAGCACAACGTTGTGCCTTAGAGTTACTGCATCGGAACGTCCATATGCTAATACATGACAAGTTGTAATCCATATATATCTTGCATAGTTCAAATATTTGAGTACAACAACTTTTCTGTATACTACTTTGACTAACTGTAATCTTTGCCATAAGTCAAGAGACTTTGACAATGGCGAATACCCGTTTTGGGAACATTTCATATACATACCCTTTGCGTTGTGTGCGTTATTTGGCTTGTAATAATAGTCATTCAAAATTCAACATATTGCGCTTTTAATAACGTTCGCTAATATTTGAGTACATTGCCTTGAAAAAATATTGGCTCAAAATTCAAAATATTGCACTTGCAATAACATTCGCTCATAATTATTTACATTGGCATTGAAATAACATTCGCTCATTATTCAGTACATTTCTGTTTAAATAACATTGGCTCATAACTCAGTACATTGCCCTTGAAGTAACATTCGCTCATAATTCTGTACATTGGTCTTCAAATAACATTAGCTCATAACTCAATAGTGGACCGCTCTGTAAATAACACTCGCTCTTAATTCAACTTATTGCTGTCTCATTGCTTTCCCAGAACGTGTTGTAATAACGATTGGTACATCTTCTCTTGATTTTTTGCCATTTTACTAAATAGTGGTAGTACATTGCTCCCCTACTTTTTTATGTAATAAAGGCTGATCTGTTTTGGACTTGCTCTTCTCTTAACTAGACGTCATGGCCTTATCTGGTCAATCAACAATGGTGTCTTCCAGTGTTTGTAAAATATTTGAACACATTTGTTCTTGCTGAATTAAAGAATCGAAAGGCAGAATGACAACACTCCAGGAAGTTTAGCATAGAATCTTGTATATTGATTTTGATAATGGCAAATGAGAATTTCTATTAACAATTATAGAGGAATAATTTGTGATTTTATGAATGCTCAAAAGGGAAGACTGCTTTTGAAATGTGGATCACAATTTGCGCTTTTTTTGTTGTTTTTAGTCTACAATGGAGTAATCGATTTTTCCAGAAAAATATTGTCAAGGCATAAAACGGAATAATTTAGTCTTTCCAGGGATTCATACCTATAAAGCGCAGCAACCCAACATGAAATTTCAATTTTAAACCGTTTCACGTGTATGAAATGATCAGTTGATCATCTGGGGTCACCGTATAGTATCTATAGTTCTGGGTACAGCAATTTTCCTTTCATCTTTTTCGTCATTGTCCACACAAGAACAATCACCTCATATTGTTTGATTTTGCACCACTTTTGCACCACCAGGGGAATAAAACAACAACAAAAAAGTGTCCTGAGTGGATTGGCTGTGAACAGCAGTTATGAACAATGGTGTTCTGGGTGTGTGGATATAGCTTCCATAACCCCGTTAGAACCCATTTGGTAACTCAGGGTGGTAACTGAAGCAAAGTGGACTTTTCATGCCATATTATTTCTGTCTCTATAATATTGACTATTAGTCAATCGATTTCACAATATATTTTTCGTCAATTAATTAAGAGACATACTGTTTTTGTGGCGATTATCATAGATATTTATTGAATAATAGCTAATGTTAGAGAGAGAAACGTTATGACACGAAAAGTCCACCATACTTGAGTTACAAATCTTAGTTACCAAACTGGCCCTAAAGGTATTATGAAAGCTATCCACGCACTCGGAATGCCATGTTTCATAACTGTTGTTTACACCATATACAATCAGAGGGTCACTTGTTTTTTTGTGTTCTTCCCCTTGAACTAATATAAAACAAAATTATGCTATGCAATAATCTGCAACTTTCCGTATACTTTGTTTTTGCATTGTCCATAGAAGAACGATGACCTGTGATTGTCTGATTCACTAGAAGCGAGAAGGAAATGTAATTTGAGTGATAAATAGTGTGCTTATAGTAGGCTTCACACAACTTGTATGCGCTTCTCGTGGTTAGTGGGCCTTTAAGTAAAATTCAAATTTTGTATTGACCTTAAGCCATGCAGGGGCTTAATGGTAATACAACAAAACAAAACTATATCTGAAGATTATGCACTTTCTTATATATGTGAAAAATATCACGTATTAAATCATAGAGCAGAAAGTACAAAAGTATGTGTTACAGAATCATCACTTGACCTGTTTCAATCTAGTACTGGAAAACCAAATGTAGTATTAGAATGTCTCATTTATGATGCCCGAACTATGAAACGCATAGAACACAATGCCAATTTTATTTTGGCGACATGTCACCAACATTCAAGTGTACAGTGTTTGTTTAGAACGTTAGCCCACACTTCCTGTGGATTTTAATGGACTACGAATAGTGCGTATTTGATGACCTCGCAGACATTGGAGCTTTATTTACATGGAGGCATTGAGATTCCCATTTAAAAAATAACAACACTTTGTTGTGCATTACAGAAGCTGAATACAGCTTAAACAAACCAATACAGCTTAAACAGTGTACAGACATCTAATGGGAAAGGGTGCAAGTTATAATAGAGTGGCGTGGGGAGCCTTGTAAACAAATTAGATCAGATCGACAGTAAGACTTGAATACTCGTTAATCGTTTTACTTATATTGCATTAGAAAAATGCGTGTTTTCTTTTATAAACACACACAATATAACTTTGCTTTAGACTGATTTAATTCAACGAATAATGCGACATCCCCAAATAATAATATAGTCGGTTTGATATCCGCAGTGTATCCAGACGCGGAGGTATCCACCAACATTATATTTCGATATAATGTTTACAGTGGACATTGGACACTTGTAAAACTTCAATAATTCAACTCTCCTGTATACGCACGGTCACCTGGCTTGACAGAGTTGGATAATAAATAACATATATATATATATAAATATATATATATTTTTTGTATGTGTTTGACACATACGTATCGAGAAAAAAATGCAAATTAAGTAAATAAATCTTTTTTTTTAAATTGTCACTCCCTTTATAGGCCTTATAATGACATAGGTTATGAAACAAAGCCAAAATCACTCTGACACATGCCCACTCCAAGCAACTTTTTTAAAAGAACGGTTGGTTCTATTTTCCTCACACTTTCGCCTTTTCAACGCCTACAGGGTACGTATGCAACCTACGCTACTTTACTGAACATTTGCCGTTCTTGTTACATAAAAAAGGTTACATTACAACTTCGACGATAAGTAACCCGTCGACAATTTTACTTCCGCTGTAGGCCTTTCTCACGGAAGGGGTGGCGCTGCAAAATTTCGCTGCGAAAGCGAGGCGATCTGCTTTAAACATTCTAGATCACGACGTCACCACACTGTGATGTCATCGCTGGAGCATCACTTAGGACGCTAACATTTATGATGCAACAATTGAAACGTCATCAGTTACGTCAAAAGAGATGATCACGCTTCCGTGAGAAAGGTCTATTGCTCTTGTTGAACAGGTTCTAGGTCTTACTTACTCCCTTGTTGGCGATTTTGTTATTGTTGGTGTAACACTAACAAAATGGAGTATTCTATAATGTTAACATTGTTCTGAAAATTGGGCAGTATATACCTCATACATGTAGTAATTGACATTTATATATTTATATTGACATTTGTGCATGCATGCAGCCACAGGATTCAGCTACAGGCCGCGGGGTATGTCTCGCAGTACGAACTGGGTAATTCAAGAATACAATCAATATTTGATTAAATAACATGCCTGTGGCCTATATCAAACATAATGTGGTGGGGAAACTGCACGTGCCAACTGCAGCATATGAAATGTTCTGTTGAATTTTAAATCAAGCTTTTTCACCTAAAAATGGATTTAAATGCCCAAGCCCCACCATAAATTGACTTGAAAATAATAACAATGCAAGCGCTCAATATGTTTAATTATTTATGTTTATCAGTTCCCAATCACTATTGAACACACAGCTAGGAGTTGTGGGCACATCCTGTGCATGCAACTAGCCTTGAGATTGCATCAGCATTTTTCTATAGTCTAATTAAAAAATGCAAAAATAGTATTTTATTTGAAAGTTATTTCTGCCCTGTGCACATGACAGTCTAACACGGACATTTTTGTTAGTAAAAAAATGGTCACGGATTTTTAAATGTAGACAAAAAAACAGCAATTTGTTCATTTTGACAAAAATTATTGACAACATAATAGCATATAACGCTTATTAAGTCAACAGAAAAAATATTCAATTCAAACAAAAATATTTATATTTGTATAAGAATTATTGGTAAAATTATCCTTCCTGATGTTCTTGAAAAAGATTGTGCAGGATTCAAGTACATGTTATAACGTCAAACATGATCATTGTAGAAAAACTTTGACAGTTTAAACACACTTAAACTTTTTTTATTTCATTAAAGTGACACAGTCAACCAAAAATAGGCTTTCTCATGGTTTAAACTAGTTTTGAAGTGCCTTTCTAAATTAAAACAGTCTTATTGAAATAAAAAAAATATTTTAATGAGTTGCTGTAAATATCTACATGTATAAGTCATGTGATCTTGCAATACTGCACAAATATCAAATTTTGGGGCAACCATTTTACTTTCATCAGGTAATTATTATGTTTTTGTCACATTTTGCATGTATAGAAATACATGTAGTAAACGACAAGATATGACGATTCTATTCATTAACAATGAAGGGGCGAGAAAAGTAATAATTCTTGAAGAATCAGGAAACTTTAAACACATTTAGTCATATTTTCTATAAACTTATACTTGTGTATAAATGGAAGATGTTTCGTGTTACATGAATGGTATACCTTTATATAAGTATAATTTATCCAAAATAAGGTCCCAAAATAAGGTTCTATGAAAAATTCCTGTTTGCCACGATTTTAAAAAGTATTAAAAGATTGACCATAAATTGAAACAATACTGTTGACATAAAAAAATATTTAAAAGCTTCTTGGCTTGTAAGTGACCAGAGAACCCCTGTAATAATTATAATTCAATGTGTAGGACAGGCTAGAATCTGTAAATGCCATGATAAAGCCTTTAATCTCACGGGGCAATACATGTACCACTGTTTTAACAGGTACAAAATATGTAAAACTCATGGGATATTGCAACAATTCTGTAATGAAGTGTCACTTTAAATATGTTCAATATATTACAAACTTTGTTGGTAAAAATGTCATGTACAATGTATCACTGTTTGTAGCAGGAACAAAATATGTAAAACTCATGGGATATTGCAACAATTCTGTAATGAAGTGTCACTTTAAATATGTTCAAACTTCAATATAATACAAACTTTGTTGGTAAAAATGTCATGTACCACTGTTTGTAGCAGGAACAAAATATGTAAAACCCATGGGATATTGCAACAACTCTGTAATAAAGTGTCACTTTAAATATGTTCAATAAATTACAAACTTTGTTGGTAAAAATGTCCATCGTTTATTTGGCGATTCAGCTGTCCACTGATCAACCAACTGATGGATGTCCATCGTAAATTTATGAAAATGTTCTCGGAAAGCAATAAAGACGAGTTTTATACATATTATCAGTTGGATTGAATGATTGATTGGGGTTTAACGCCGTACTCAGGGGTATAAGTTTCACCTATAGGACGGTGTGCCAGCTCCATTGGTGGAGGTAGCCACCGTTCATGTCACTGGCAACATGAAAGACGAGACAGAGAAAGGGGGAAAAAAGGAGCAAACAAAAAACGACACAACAAAAAAAATCTACTTCCTGATGCCCCTTAACTCCGAAAGCACCCTGTCATCAGGAAGCTCTCGGCCAACGACCCACTTTATCACATGGAAGGTGGTCTCCTAGTTTGTCCAAAAACTATACCAATCTATAAGTTTTTAACCCTTCCAGTTCTGATTTTAAACATGCCAATGCATGTCCTTTATTTTTATTACTCTCAGATAGTTTTATTTTCTTCACTTTAACTTTTTAAAAAATATTATTTCATTATGATTTTTGTCACATATCTGAGTGTATAGAAAAAAGGGAAGAAAAAAAGACAGGATATGGTGCAGTTTCTGTAAAGTAACAATCGTGGAGAAAACTGGAAACTTAAACACACATAAATAAACTTTTTATTTCAATAAGATTTTCTCTATATGTTTTAAATGCTACAGAAATAGAAATAGAAACAGTTGTACATCTACTGTGATGAAAGTCACTGTGGTCGTGGTGTTGTCTATCTCAATTAACAGTAACTCTGTCAGAAAAGGTGGAGTCTAACAGGAAATGCTGAGATCTTTGGCACACCAGAT
Source organism: Tonicella lineata (assembly GCA_034781015.1). Taxonomy (NCBI): domain Eukaryota; kingdom Metazoa; phylum Mollusca; class Polyplacophora; order Chitonida; family Mopaliidae; genus Tonicella; species Tonicella lineata. Next base: position 10,329 of record JAVFBY010083455.1, read on the forward strand.
CATCGGGGACACAGAAAGCTGCCAACAACTGTTAACAGGGACACCCCTCAAACTCCAGTGACATCCCAAGCTCCATCTGTACTGTTACATAACTAACTCTTGTCTCTAACTACTACACTCAGTCACTGCTGTTTTATGATACACACAGAATTGTTTAGATAACACACAAACTACCAATTGCCTTCATGAAAGATTGCCATTTACGTTTTCGACTCGGTGTCCTATCTTAATTTCAAAGAAATACTGTGTGGAAGCTGAAATTGTCTGATGATATTAGTGCTTAAACGGTTATACGGTTAATCATCACCAGTTACAAAATACAGTTATTTTTTTTAACCGTTTCAGCACTAAAAAATTTTGGCACATGATTTAAAAGTTTGCTTAAATAAAAATGTCTAGGGCCTACGGCCCTGTGATGAACTATGAGCCAAATCTCAGTATCTTTTTCTAACATCATTATGAATGCCAATTTATACATTATCAATTTGTTGCAATGTTTCAATTTCAATTAAAAAAGCATTACTTGAAAGTGCCGTCACCTATATAATTATAGAAATTGTAAAAGTTATTTTGGTTAATGTAATTTTTAAATGGCACACAAATTTGTTATCTATTAAAGAAATTACACTATCCCTGGGGTTTAATAAAACAGAGAAAAAAATAAATCAACTTGTCACTTGCCACAACAAAAAAGTTACATGAATCGTGTATTACAAGTACATGTAGGTTATCCGAAGCGACAAGGACATGTAGCAACAATAGTCACTTGTGACAAATAATTTTGGGGAAACATTCCTACCCCTGAATAATCATTTCTCGAAAGTGATCATTTATTTCCCCTGAATTGCTGATGGAGGCACTAAAAGCAGCAACAATGGCTAGTACAAACCTAAGGTGTGTTGAGGAGGTCAAACAAATGTGAGCGCCTTCTTGTGAAGGACAATCCTAGGCGGGCATATTTTGATTGCCGGCCGAACTACACTATATAAGTAATAGAGAACTAGACGGAAACGTACCAAGATTAGTCGGAAAAAGGGAGAACAATCCCTTTCTGGAAAGGGCTATAAATGTATGTATATCCACATGTAATTTAAAAATGTTTTTATTAACTTCGTATTGACCTTTTTCATTAACTCCTAACTTTTTCTAATGACCCTTTAAGCTAGAATAATTAAAATGAGCAAGTTTTATTTTACACACTATCCTTCATTCCAAAATATTCACATACAGTATGGATTTTGTGTCTGTGTCACATAGAAGCAAACACAGATGATTATTATGCAATTTAAATGACACATCAATCAACAGTTAGGAAAGTCACAATGTCAGTTTACATACATAATTTTGTTATTCTCATTAAACATACAAAAACTCTGTATGTGTGACCTACATGTTATAATATGCCTGCAAGTTATCATCAACTCCAGCAGTCTTAATTTAAGCTGTCAAAATAAACAGATTATAAACACTAACAAAGCGAGTTGAATGAAACAAATGAGTTGGCATGTAAAATATTTAAATATTGTGTGTCTGTAGGCTGCAGTCAGTGGGTACATACATATTAATTGTGAGCAGCCCCATTTTATTAGGTCTGACACCGAATAAGCAAAATATTCATACAGTTACAAAATGTGAAGCCCTCTTTTTCCTACGCCATATATGTTGCCTCATAAATAATATATAGGGGCTGCAATGTTTTTGTTAGCATTTCATAGTGCTGAAAAGACAGCATCCGGTGTGTTTGGACGAACATATTTAGTCACTCTTGTGTTACATAACAGTGGAGAGTTGGTAGTGATAAACAAGGCCAGGTCAAATGCTTGTTTAAAACAGTTATGTTACACACACAGAGTTTAAATACAGCAGTTAACAAAGATCGGTTACAGGACGAATTAACCCAACATTAAAGCAGTATATTATTAAATCTTAAAGTGGCATACGCCCTCAAAATATGGTATTTTTGATGTTAAAACAGAATCAAATGAGTTATACTTATTTTTC
>JAVFBY010083566.1:0-12328 GCA_034781015.1 Tonicella lineata
CGTTAAACCCCAATCAATCAATCAATTTTATCTTTTTCCTGTTAGATTAAAAGTTGCCTGTTTGACAGTCCAATCGATGGAAGAAACCTCCCTTGGTATCACTGACAACATACATGTAAAAGATGAGACATAGCAAAAACATGATTCTACTTCCTGGTACCCCTTTGCTACACCACAATGGTGTTTCTTTGTGAGTGTTTGTTTTTGAACAACCGAGCCCTGAGGCATGCTTAGCAAAGGGGCATCAGAAAGCTGAATAGCGTTTGCCAGTGGCTAAAAAGGGAGATAAATCTGTTACTCCTATAACTGATGGTGCCATCTATGTCATTGACTAACAATAGCATGATATGCATATTCAACAGAACTCTTTTGTTATAGGTGAATATTCATGGTAATGGCCGTTAATACATGAGTAACAGATTTATCTCCCTTTTTAGTCACTGGCCAACCCCATTGTTGGAATGATGTTAATGGATGTTTCCTCCACCCATTTGACTGTCATGCCGTCATAAAGGTGAAGTACTCCTGAACATGGCGTTATACACGAATCAATCAATTGATACATAATAACATTATTTCACTCGTACAATTAAAGAGTATGTCTGCGCATCAACTACATGTACCTGTGAACAAACAGGTTGTGTAGGTATTATTCCACAGCAAATGTTCCCTTTGGTGATCTCGATAAAACAAGTTTGCAATGCGAGACATACATGTAGGCCTACTCTGTGGCCTGAAGCAAATACGAATCCTGTTGCTGCAGGCTTTGAGGCATATATTATCAATATATGCCTCAAAGCCTTGACATTTGTGCTGTGTGAATTTATTAACATATTATAAACTTGCTTTTTTAGAAGACCATGGTAAAATTGAAAATTCCGGCTCCATTATGCCGTGTGTATTACAATGAGGTATATACTGCCAAATTTTCAGAACAATCCTTACATTATTGACAGAGAAATAGTCCATTTAGTTGGTGTTACAACTACTACAGCCCCAACAAGAGAGTGAGTAAGATCTGGAACCGGTTCACCAGGAGGTAACAATGAATAGATTTTGACACCTGATCCTGTGTAGCAGGTTTAAAGATGAAATCACAGAGGCTAGATGGTAGTTAGGGGTGTAATGATACACTAATCAAGATACAATACATATTGCGATAAACTTCACAATATGATGTACAATCGCAATACACTGACTAACCATAGCAAAATAAAATGAGCCGTTTTACAGCTTCTGTTAATGAAAAGAACGAAAGAAATGTGCGATTTTCCGCATGGTAAGCTACTTTGTGATGCCTAACAGCAGCGTTCTTTCTTTCATCTTGATTCAGATAGATTTTGTTTAGATCTTACATCCAAGTAGAGTTATTTCTCTTTTCAAATGTACCACAATACACTGGTAGTGATATGATACACATATCGTGAGTTAGTGTTTACGATAGTACATGTACCACAATATCTTTGTTTCGTTACACCCGTGACCCCTACATGTAGAAGTTACTGAATAATTCAGTACCTGACTGAGGATTCTGGGTTATATTCCTGTGTGAAGTTTGTTAATTTTCTGAACTAGAATATGTTCAAACTAAGAAAGTGTTATTTAAAGTATTGCAAATAACTGTACTGGTACCTCAGCTCTATTTCTGGTTTGCAAGGTCGTCAAGAAGGAATCGCAGAATCTCAAAACACTATGGTTGATTTTGTAAAGGTAGGCTATGTAAACTGCACAAAGCAAACTTTACAAGTCAGGACTATGAGTTTTAAAAAAAGAGACTTATAATAAATATAAACTTGTTACATGTATTTAATAAATTTACAAAATTTAAAAATATATATACATGTATGTACAATAGCAATTTACATAATAAATATTTGTAAAATTATATACAAATAACTGCAATATTTTTTAACTTTTGTGACATTATGTAGAACTCACTTTGTGAGAAACATGCACGAAATCCTTCGCAAAATTTGCTTCGAACAAGAGCTAGAGAAAAAGAATCCACATTATACTAAAGCCTTATTTTTTTTAGTCATGTGTGACTGGCTTGAGGTTTGATTTCCTGATTGATCAGAAGCCTTATAATTTAGTCTTCTAATTAAATGGACTCGAAATGTGTCACTGTTTATTTACTGCCGTTTGTTTTCACCACTAGGGTTGTCTCACTGTTTTCACTAGTAGGCTCACTAGTGGGATATGTATCACTGTTTGTTTTCACTTGCGGATTTCTCTTGCTGTATTCACTATTGAGTGTATCACCGTTTTTCACTAGTATGATTTGTATTGCTATTTTCACTAGTGGGATATGTATCACTGTTTGTTTTCACTAGTAGGGTGTACCTCACTGTGTTCACTTGTGAGATGTGTATCACTGTTTGTTTTCACCAGTGAGGCGGTTAGGACCAGTAAGGCAGTTAGGTTTGTCTCACTGCTTGTTTTCCTCTTTAGAAGCTGTCTCGTTTTTCTCAGCCTCCATATCTTCTTCAGTTATTTGAACGTCAGCTGGGGTGGGTGCTGTCAGATCAGGGTAGATGTGTTCAGGCTGATTCTCTATACCCTCAGCCGAGAGTAGCAGATCCTCTATCTGTACTAATCTGTTCAGTTTAGATACCCTCTCTCCACGACATGGTGCTCCCGTCATCAGAAACTTAGCCCCTATACCCACAGCCTGTGTGGTGAGAGAGAAAATAAATAGAAAGAATAAATGATTGCATAAATATGGATTGATTGGTGTTTAATGCAGAGCTCAGGGGTATTTTACCTGTATGACAATGTGCTAGTAGTGTATTGGATGGATAAAATCACATTTAAACACCGGTAACATCAGGACAGGAGGAAAAACAAGATGCCACAAGATTGATTGATTGATTGAATGATTGGAGTTAAACGTCCTGCTCTGGTATTTCATCTTAATGACAGCCTGCCAGCCCAATGGGTGGAGGAAACCACCCTTGACGTCACTGGCAACAGAAAAGATGAGACAGGAAAAAAACACACAAACAATTATGCTTCCTGATGTCCCTTAGCTCAAACAGAACTGGGACACCAGGAAGCTCCTGCCCATCCACCCCCGTGCATTCAACAGTAAATAAATGCAACACAACAGAAATGTCAGAAAGGTTCTGTTCAAAACTTTCTGTCCCTCTGAGAGTAGTCGATATGTTCACTGTTCAAAACATACCATTTTACCCCGGAGGGGGTCTGATGCCCTGATGCACCAACACAGTAGCATAGAGAAGAGGAGACTTGTTGTTTTATTTATCATTCAAATCACTGACAGATGGCAAAGTTGATTGTGATGATTTAGGCTGACCTGCTTTTAAATGCATTTAAAGATTCAAAGATGTTATTTTTTAAAATACTGGAGTGGTCTAATTCAATTGATATGTTTAAATGTAGATATAGAAATTGTTGTTTACATTAAATTGTTAAAGAGGGCCTAAGAAAGACCAAATGTTAATTTGATTGAGTGTATTTTGACCCTCTGAAAATAAAGATTTCAATTCACTTAAAATAAAAAGTTCACAGCCTTGATTTGTTGAAAATACTGAGAAATTACACTTGAAATAATTGATGTTTTTTAAGTTATAATATAAGACATGGAATCATGGATAAAAGTGGAATGTCAAAATTAAAAATATTGAATCCACGACAATTGCTCTAGCACCAATTGCACCATAATATTTGCTTTGGCGACAATTGCTCAAATTACAACGATTCCCGCGATAAATGTTTTCGATAACACCTGTCAGAGCAAATGTTACCCAACCAATTGTCGTTGGAGCAAATGTTGCAGAAAAAAAAGAGTTAAGCATTTAATATCTTGAATCCAGTTCCTCACCAATAGAGCAATTGTTGATGGAGTGATGTCATGAGAGCAATTGTCTGTTTTCAAAGCAATTATCATGCAAGCAAATGTCAGGCAGAAATAATATGACAAGCTAATTCAGTAAGTCTTTGACTAGTTAGTATTTCTATTCTAAAAACGTGACTGTTTTGTTTATTTGTTTGATTGGGGTGTTAAACTTTAATTAACATTGGCAAGCTCAATTGGTAGAGGAAATCCCCCAACTCCGAACAACCACCTGCCTAGACTTTTAAAGAAAGAGTCGATATTAACAATCACAAGCAATATATGTTCAGACTTGTATAGTAACATACCAGATCAGCCAGGAATGCATCAGTTGTCTCCCCTTTACAGGTGGACAGCATTATCTGGTTTGAGGCATCTGAAATCCAAAACATTTAATCTGAATAAAGAACAACACAATGAGGATTATTCCAGCATTTCTTAAAGGTGTTTTGGCTTTAACTAGGGGTTATAGATTCTTTTTGAAGGAATAAAAAAGGGCACAGGACATTAGGATTAGTAGAAAAAGGGTTGTTCACTATAATTTGATAACTTCAGACATGCGGCCCCTCAACCTTAAATAGAATCTCCATTCAGCAGACCCTTTATCAATCAATGAAGGTCAGGTAAATGTACTACTTACATAATTACAGAAATAGTGCCCAAATATAGTTTGTAAAGTAGTTTAATAATTTTGGGAGAGCCACATAAATTAGTTTTTAACTTAAATATATGTTGGACATGCAGTGACATGCCACGAGTATAAATATTAACCAAAATCCTTGCCAACAATTGTTTGTTAGTAGGTAGAAACTGTTATTGTGTTATTTTTGTGGGGATTTTAACGGATAATTTTTTATTTTTTATCTATGGTGCGTTTTAAGTGGCTTAGACTAAACACGCTCCGGATAACAGCTTATCTATTTAGATTCCTTTTTACTTTTACGATTTTTCATTCCCCTTCAAATTTAGACAACATTTTGCAAAAGGTCGATCCATGTATCCAACTTTTAGTCTGAATGCCTACTCTGACAGAACGACAGAACCAATAAATTATGCCATACACAAAAATTCATAAAATGTTTCTCAGAAAAAGTACCTTCCATTTTCTTGGCACACTTGAGTATATCTGTGACAGTATTCATCTGTTCTAGCCGAAAGATTATTCCACTGGTTTTGATATCAGCCAATAGTTCTTCCTCCTTGAGTTTGCCTGGTCTATGGTAGATAAAATCACCCAGGATATAACATTTAGAACTTATCTTCTCACACAGTTTACTCCAAGCTTCTGTGTCCTGCAAAATGTCAAATTGTTAAAACATTGAGCAAAATGATAGATTTTATAATTATAATAATCTAAATCTATAAAAGAGATGCGTCTGTCTGTGTGCTTATCTGTGTGCATTTTTCTCCCAAATCAAAAGAGGTAAACCCCACAAACCATATATATTCTGAAAGGGCATGACCCAGGGAAGATTTAAGGCACATAAAAAATGGGGGTCATTTTGTCTATCTGTGTGTTTGTCTGTGTGCATTTTTATCCCAAACCAAAACAGAGACCCCACAAGCAATATATATTCTGAAATGACATAACACAGGGAATGTTTTAGGCACATAAAAAATGGGGGTCACTTTCTGACCCCTGACTGACTTTTTCAAGATGCAACTCTGACCTCCACTGGGTACAATGAAATATATATTGATTGTTCATGTTGTTACTCCTCCTTCTGGCAATTGTACCTAATCACTTCAAGTTTGGTTGGACCACCGAAGCAGTGCGGATACAGCTAGTGGGTTATAATAGAACTGTTGCATTATGGGATCAGCCTGGTTCAAGTGATGCCAAATCTGGCAGGTTGGAACTGGTGCCAGTTTTACGTAACGGTATAGAATAAGTTCAATTTTTTTTCTTACAATGCTCCTTATAATTATCATGTATGCGTTTTCTCAATCTATCGATGCTTGGCTGAGTGAATGGCGATTAATGCTGTTGTCAAGGGGGGTGGGGTCTTACAGCAATAACACCATAATCCAATTATTGGGCTAGTGGTGAGGAAATTACAGGTAGTTCAAACCTGATTTACAACATTTACTACATATTCAGGCCTTGTCATTTATAGAGAGCTGTCTGTTTTAAAGCATACGATTGCTGTCCTCAAATGAAAAGGCCTGCTTATTGATATAAAGGGTGCGCCAAAAGACAGTTATTTGGCAACAGATCAAATGTATTTGTCTGGCTTTGTCTATGTTTTGTCTAAAATTTAATGTCACTTAAATGCGTATTAAGCCAATCTCAGTTTATTATTACATACATCATAATTGGCCGTCTTCATGATATACATATAGATCATGATGATGTCCACTCATCCCAGATGTTACCTCTATTAGGCTGGCAAATGATGATGATTATTAAGCTTGAACCCTCATCAAGACTATCCATTTAACCCTACAGTCTTTTCTTATCGGTGCACATACGCCATTTCATTCTGATAACAAAATTATCATCAAACTGTCTTATCATTGTTGTAAAGAACTTTACAAGATGTAAAACAATGGAGTTGATACCGAACAACAAACACTAAACTAAGTTCAATGGACAATTCAGTTAAGAGGAGGCCGGTCAGTTACATTGTTATGCAGGTTAAAAAAAAAAACAATAAAAAAAGAACAGTTACATTTCGAGGATAGGGCTACGTTTCAATTTTAATTATAAACCCCATTTAATGTGGTGCTGCTACCCAGATATCTGATTGGCTGAACATGGACAGAATTCTCAAATGGCATCCTAAATGCGGTAGAAGACTGGCATTGACTTTTTGATGCCACATTGTATTCATTATTTGATATAACTTTGCTTGCTCTTGGGGAAATTATTTGACTGGGGGACTCGCAAATGCTGGAAAGGGAGATAATATTGGACCCTGAAGCCGTGTAATGCATTTGAAAGTGATGCTTTTTTGTAACGTCATGGACGTTTTGCCTCTGTGACGGCATTAATAAGAGTCACATTCGAATGCATTATTCGGCATCAGGGTCCAATCTTCTTTCTCTTTCCAGCATTTACGAGTCCCCCATTGTTTCAACTTACTGGTTTTCTGAGTGGGTCAATGAGTCCATTAACAATAGGATATCTGTTAACAAGATCTGCCCAGAAATCACAGAGATCTTCAGGAGACTTTAACGCTCCCACACTCACTTCATACTTCCCCTTCTCCTGCAAGTCAAATAGAAAAATACATACATTATACTAACTATGACATGTCGCTCAAAATCATTTCAAGAGTAAGACTAATCCCATAGAATATCAAAACCTAGTATGCCCGTATTGATTGATTGATTGATTGATTGATTGATTGATTGATTGATTGATTGATTGATTGAGTGATTGATTGATTGATTGATTGGTTGGTTGGTGTTTAATGCCATGCTCAGGGGTATTTCACTGATTATTTTCAGAGTTATTTCCCTCGAGATCATCTCCTCCCACAGTATGTAATCAAATTCCAATAAATTTATCAGTCTAAAATATTATCACATTAGGGACATATGTACTCAATTGTCATTGCATTCAATAATACATGTTTGTTGAACTTAATTCCAAATATTCATAATATTTTTAAAAAATGACCTGGAAGTTTACAAACTGAATGGTTTGCAATGTCAATTTAAATGAGAAAAAATGATTTAAATCTAAAATAAAAATTAAACAAAAAAAAATAACAAAACATAATTATCGCAAGCAATTGCGGTCATTCTTTATGGGGTAGGCCCTAACCATTTCGTCCAATGTGGTGATGTAAGCTAATAGGCACACCATGCAGTGTTATGACAAGTTTAAAGCATAACATGTTACTTTTGTATTTGGCTAGAAAATGCTGTTATCTCACTTTTGATTAACTGATTATTAATACTCTCAGCAAAAAGTAACAGTTAAAGGCATTTTTTTCTGTGATTTGTGAACATTTTTGCATTGTAGGCTATCTTCCAATTTTAAAATTGACGTCTATGTTGTTAAAATACATTGCGGATAAGAACGGTCATGAATCCTCACAAAAAACCTACTGTATCTTTTTTGTTTTTAGTAGTATTATTAATTAACAGTTTTCCCAAATGTGAGATGGCTGTCTTTTCTGGTCAGTGAATATAACACATCATTATACCTTGGTTTTGTCTACACTCTTCATAAGATTGACTCGTTAGAAGCAATGGCTGCCAGTATGTCACACATGAGCATCATCAGATAACAAAGTAGACAGTCATATCAAAAGATGTTAAAAATGCAAGACTTGCAAATCTACTTGAAAATTGAAAGTGTTAAATCAGATATCTTTATACATTGCATTTCAGAGAAATTTCCAGATATCAATGGGGGCTATCCGAGAGATTGATTGATTGATTGGGGTTTAACGCCTTACTCAGGGGTATTTCACCTATATGACGGCGACTATCCAAAAGAAATGACTTGTGTAAAAACCACTAGAACAGTAGCTCCCTCTATGACTATTAAATATTCCGGTATGAAGTGGTTTGACTAAACTCCTGAGTGAAAGAGCGACAAATAATACTTGCTACATAATGATAGAATAATTTTTCTTAGCTTTCGGAGGTAACTATGATATCATCATTTCTCTGATGATGGAGATAGTTACCTCCTAAAGCTAAGAAATATAATTCTATCATTATGTAGCAAGTATTACTTGTCACCCTTTCACTCGTGACTATGACTACCGGTATCTCATTGAATATCAATACAATTCAAATGAATATCCATAAGCTGATATTGTGATTTAATGTGGTAGAGAGAGCTGTTGTACATGTGGTTTGACATTTGACCCACTACTCACTTCACATGGATAGCCTCTTTGTCGTAGAAGACCTCACTAGTATATAGGGATAATTGTTACAGACGTAAACTTTCTGTACAAAAAGTGACTTACTAAATCAAGTATTTCATGAGCGGCACAGTTCAGGATGATTGTAAAATCTGTAGCAGGGTTCAGACCTAGATGAGTAATTGCCTCCTGTATGACATCTAATCCTTGCTCTACTTTATCAAAGGGTGGATTCAGGGCTCCCACATCATTTGTGTTCTTTATGTTCACCTGACATTAGAAAACAATGTATCATTATCGTTAAAGACTTGGCCAATACAGTTCAACATAAGGTCCCAAAAAAATTCAATAAACCTTTATAGATTGTTTCATAAAACTGTATGCCAACTTTATTACTGTAAATGTCGTCATCCCAGGCTAAACTTTCATACAGTAAAATCATTTACTATAAAAAAAATCAACGAGTGCATTCAAAATTTTTTGAAACTACTCCCTGTGGCTTGTTTCATAAAACTTTGTTTGCAAAATTATGATGGTAAATGACGTCATTGCAGGTTAAACTTTCGTAGGGCACGTTATTTATGATTGAAATTATGCGTACAAAGTTTTAGGAAACAACTCCCTGCTCCCACCAAAAAAACATATTTATATTCTCACCAAAAACATATTTATATTCTCACAAAAAAACATATTTATATTCTCACAAAAAAACGTATTCATATTCTCACCCAGGGGTTGATTATATAGAACTTCGTAAGCAAATTGTTGACAGAAAATGACTTCATCGGAGTCCTGGTTTGAACGTCATTAACAATTGAAGACCACAAGGTGAAAACCGGTGATGTCACTTTTTACCAGTTTCAGGGTTATTGCACCTGCCAATAGTTGGCAACATAAAGTTTCTAAGTTTCTGCTCATAATATTACTTTACCGAAAAACCAAGGCTCTCACATATTTTGTATAAAGTTTAAATGTGCAATGAATTAACATGTTTCTTGAAACTTTGTTTCTCTGTTTCTTCAAAATTGACAAAACTGTCATCTCTGGTTTTCCCCTTGTGGTCTTCAACTACATACAAATTTATATTTGATAAAACAATATTATATAGCATTTGAACCTCCAATTATATATTATAATTTGATGACTTTAAAATGGAAAATAACAGCAGTTTGCTGAATAAAAATGAAAAACTAACATATAATACAAAAACATGGAAAAACGTATAAGACAAAGTAGGAATTGGATGCTGATTTAAGTTTAAATTACTACATGGTGCATCATTTTTGGAGAGAAAAAATCTGTTCCTTGACAAATATTCAACTACCCTGAAACATGACAATTCTGCTGCAGAATTTTTAAACTATATATCTTTAGTCATAAATAAGTTCTATAAGATAGACCAGCCTACCTATTCACAAGAGAGGAAGAGTACTACAGACTGAACTTAAAAGCAGAACTTTTACAGATAAAGATTTTGAATAAAACATGGATTTAAAAATAATTCTTCGGGACAGTTTGTCAAAGCATACTAGAAAGCAAATAATGTCTAAGCTTATATAACCAAAACTAACAATTGAAATCTAACAATTAAAAACTAAAAAAAGAAGAACAAGTAAAAAAGCATAATTTACAAAAAGTACCTGTTTAGGCTGAAAGTAAAATTAAAATATTCCATTATTTTACATATTCATAGTCAAAGCATATTATAAATACACACCTGCCAAACCAAAAAGAGGTTTTAGGAAGTGTCACATGATTGACGGCAATTTGCCTAAACACCATTAAATTAACAAGTGTCTTGTTATAAAGTGATAAGTATATCACTGAAATGTCACAAAAAAGTTTGTTTGTTTGTTTGTTTGATTGGTGTGTAAGTAATCCTCAAGGGTATTTTACTTTATATATGATGAGTGATTCTCAATTTCTTACTCTGCACTACTTACTATGGTGTAAAGGAAACCGCGTAAAAGTTTTACTACCGAACCACTGAGCCACGGGACAGACCCTGTAACTTTTAAGAAATTGTATGTGTAATAATTAATCTGAACTATTTTAATTGAGCTATTTTCAGGAGGAAATAGTCATACAACAATGGGTCTCTTATTATATTCACTTGAGTTTATCATTGATGTGAGCTAATTGAAATACAACTGATAAATAAAGTAACATATTTATCAGTACTTACCCCAAACTTTGCATAGAGACTGTTAGAGACAAAGGAATAAATGCCCGAGATATGTTTTACTGCCTGCAACATAGAAAGTAGTTCAGTTTGTAATCAGAAAAAAATTTAAACAAAAATAGTTCATATAAAAACGATTAAATTAGTATTTTGGACTTGGTTATCATGTAAAGTGCGGACAAGCAAAAAAAGTAGAAAATAAACATACATTTGTATATACAGAAGATAGAAATGGATTCAGACCTAAGACAGTAGACACATGGTGAACATAACTTTTGAAGTTAAACAAGCAAGGACATTTAACATGAAAATAAAGAGTCTTCAAAATTCGGCATGACAATGCAGCATTTTAGCTGCATTTTGGCTCGCACTGAAATACAGATTTAGTATTATTATGATGAATAGAAATCACTCTTGTAATTCATAAAAAGACTAAAGTAGAATTATTGATGTTCTTGATTTTTAGCTCTCTGTTTAAGTTTTCTTAAAGGCATGGATACAAAAGGCAATTTTTTTGTTCGTCAGAGTGTTTTTTTTTTTGGTGTAAATTAGGGACACACAAGGTGAATTTATCCAGTGATTAGCACATGTTTGGTCACATGATTGTATAAATCATGTGATTTGTGTAACTATTACAAGTCAAGTAAGCAGCAATGCTGTATAATTGGTCGTTGATGAAGCAAATTTATTAAACGTCAGATAGGAGCAACTTTTTTGCTTGAAAAATGTGTCACCTCCGTTTGAGACACTCAGGGAGCAAATTTTTTAGCGAAAAAAAATATGGCCATTAAAACTTGTCTCGGATGAGTCCCTAATTATGTAACTGGACAATAGTCGACATTAGCACAAAATAAGGCCTTGAACTGTCAGTAAAATAATGTACTTACATCTTTCATTGACATAGATGGACTGGGGCAAATCATAAAATCTTTGACACATCGTAGTTTGCCTGTGCATGCCTTCCCTGCTTGCATTATACTAACAACTGGCAGTGGTAATTTAAACTTTTCTGGTACCTTCAAACAATAAAGTATATCACAGTCAATTATTGTTTCATTAAAGAATTTGAGCAGAAAAAATTGTAACAAGCAGAGGAACATCGACATATCATATATGGATAATAAGCGTGGGAAGGTATGAGTAAATCCGTTAATGCTATTTTGATGTCATGTTCAGCGACATACATAGTAGATTAAAATAAAAGTAGTCCACTTTAAAGGCACTGACCAATCAAAATAAGCATGGACGATACTTTCACGTGTAAAAATAACACTTGTTATCAAATGGCGCAGAAGTGGAGATATCAGGGTTGTCAGGAGGAAAATTTTGACTTTTTTTTTTTTTGACTTTTTCTGAAATCTTCTTTTCATAATCTTGATAATGAAAAAAGTTTGAAAAAGAAATAAAGTATTTAAGAAGGTTTTTTGTAAGATTTAAATTGCAAAATGCATGCCTCAAAGA
>JAVFBY010083677.1:0-12327 GCA_034781015.1 Tonicella lineata
CTTGTGTTTGTCCGTTTCGATTTGTTTCATTTCTTTTTATGTACATAATAAATGTTCACTGTATAGTGAAATACAGATATTTCTTCAATTGTTCACGTCACAGCGTAGCTGAAATACAGGTGAATGTGGCGTTGAAGCACCGATCAATCAAAGAATCAATCAGGGATAAGAAAAGTTATAACAACAGCAGGCCTTGTTTAGTCCAACGGAAACCCGAAGGGAACTCAACGAAGGCAACTCGAGAATGTTTGAGAGGAAGAAAGGAGGGGAAAAAATAAACTCCCGCAAGACAGTTCAAATAAGTGAAACTGTTGACAACAAAAATGTTGAGTTTGAAAGTTTTGGCTCTTAAGGCAGGTTTAATTCTCTAAAACGTCATGTGTCTTTCCGGCGGTTAATAACTAAACATAAATGGGTTTTCCATATTATTTTAGGCTGTATCATATAAAGACTAATCGTTTACTGAAAGAGAAGACGGAAGTATTAATGAAAAATTGATTAAAATGTAATCATTAGAGCTTCTCATTGTCTTGGTGAAATGATTTCTCATTGTTATTTTTAAAAAGAAGGATAATACATATAGGTTGATTCTTAACTTTAAAAAATTAAGTTGTTTGTCAAATAGAGACATTTTAAAATGGAGTCTGCCATAAATAAAAAATGTCATATGGCTCATGCTAATACAGAATAGATGTTTAAGGCCGGAGTGTTTCATTGACAGTCAGTTTGGTAGGCCAGAAATAGATTTATATGCCTTCAGACAAAAGTGTGTTTTCTCCAGTAAGGAAAATGTCAACATATTGTTTTTTTTTTTTATATTACGAATATGTTCATTAGTGATTTTGTTTGTAAATTTAAAATTATGGACGCACTGAAAACTTCTCGTCCCAGAGCTCATCAAAGTGAGAGTATTTTCCTAGCTTATCTAGTCGATAAGAGATTGTGTATTATGAAGAATGTGCTTAAAGAATATTTAAAGCTAACTGAGACTTTGAGGGGCAGACAGCTAAGTTATCATAAAGCTGTGGCTAGAAGTACTATTTCTAGATGGATTAAACTGATGTTATTGAAGGTTTGGAGAGCGTCTTTAGAGACAAATATGAAAACAGCAGGCTGATCCAGACAGTCTACTTTTGCAAAATATTGCAAAAAAACTGGAGTTTTTGGTTTGTCGGTCTTGAATGCAACTGATTATGTATGTATTAATCATGTTTAGTACTTCTGAAAAAGTTATATTAAATGATATCATGATATAGTAGCCCGATGTCTCGTTCAGGAACCGTTTTGGTTTCGGCTACTGGTGCCAAGCCTCGCTTTGGTTACATGTTAAACAGATAGGACCAGTTTTTTGATTGGTTGTCTCGCCTTTCTAAAAGCAAAATAAGTAATTTCGTTTAATTCCCATAATAAACAGGGCTTATTGTAATAGTTTGCTCTACTCAGAATTTTTAAAAACTATTTTCCTTGAACACTCTTTCGAAATATAATCGGTCAGACTGCAACAACAACAACAAACGTTAAAGGCTATCGGCGTGATTTGGCGACAAGGTTATATGAAACAAACGAAATTACCTCAAATACAAGAATTAGGCATTGTAGTAACTATTAATTCAAAGGAAATATAAAACTTCTTTTCCAGTAATGATATATGGATGAATTAAAATAAAGTGACAGAACTCTTCCATCAACAAGAATGGCGTGATTCGTTTGTAAACTGCCCACAGTGACCAAGCCGATTTCAATGACATCAACACCAGTTTTTTTGCCAATTTTCAGAAAGAAACGTAGCTTAAATGTCAAATTTGACTTAAATCAATGGTATTTATTGAACTAAGTGTTATTTCCAGTAGATTGTTTGTGTTATTTGTTAAACAAATCGTCGGAAATGGAAAGAGAAGTTTTACTCTAATTGTAAAAGATAGGACTTCAAAACAAATCTGGCACCAAAACTCCAAATCAAACAGATTCTCGGCGAGACTTCTGCCCCCTATTTCTTTAACATCGCCAAATGAATTCTGCACTAAAATAAAGTCTTAATCTTATTATAGCTGGTAATGTTTTGTTAATAACGTTCATAGGGCGGATGTTCCAATGACTTTTTTGCGAGTATTTACCTTCCAATAGAAACGTAAATAGCTGACAATATGCTTCTGCTGGAATTACATTAGTTGTTCTACACTTTGGAACAATGGGTGAAACCTTTTTCTGTGCCACAAAGATCTCAATTGAACTCCATTTTTTATCTTATTGCTATACGTGAATCGAAATAAACAAAAAAAAACAAATAAACAGCCAAGTTTTAAATCAGAAACAAAACTATAACGACAGAAATTACCAAGCGTTTTATTAAACATCAAATATGTATTGATATACTTATGTTGAATTTAACGTTGAAAGCAATTCACATATATGTCAACATATATATTCTTGTCTTGTAATACAAGAGTATATTTATTTGTTGGATGGGGGAATAGATAATTTCCCATGTTCATGCTATTTTCGTGTTCCGGGGCTTCGGGCTTGTTTCAACTCTTTTGCACCAATCAACGACCTCTTGTTATCTATAATTATATGGGTGTTATCTATACAGATATATGACATTCCGATGACGCTGTACGATATATAAATAGTCACTTGTCCAGTAGGATTAAGTACATATGAAGCACGACCTCCAAACAGCATTCAGTATCATGGCAGAGCAAAAGTAAAAATTAATTTCCCACAGGCGTTACGAAATGTCTGTATCTGAACAATTTCTATGTATGCCCTTCCATCCACTACTCATTCATTATTAACAGTCAGTAAGCTAAACTTGGCGTGACCATATTAATTAATTATTAAATCATGATATTATTTAAATAGCTCCACTCTGTGAACACAACCAACCAACAATAATTTATGTCTGGCACACAAGTTAAAATATAATCAAATAAACACAAATATTTATAAAAATAAAGAACGATTTAACTTTTAATGGGCTCAAATTGTAAAACACCTGCGGTTGTGAAGTCAATAGAACGCAAAAGAAAAAATGTAGTTTTCAATCTTCATGTAATTCCGGAGACATCGAGTAGATAAGAAGGAATGTAAGACTGGTGTGTAGTGTTTTCTGTTTGCAATATCATTCATTAATTGAAGTAACTTATAACATACCAAGTAGGGCTTAAATCAACAAGAACCTGCTTTGTGTATCTTTAAATTATTTGCCAAATAAACGGATTTATAGATACACGTAACTATTATTTCAACATGTTTCTATTTATATTAATCGGAAGTACGGATAATAAAGTCATGGACGTAAGTAGCCTATTTCTAGAACGTGTATTTACCAGTGCAATTTGATTGGCGTCCTATCTTGTTTACTTATTTAAAGTAAGAGCTCTACATGATATGATGTATCGAGACAGACAACGCATTGAATCATGTCAGGCAAGATTAAATCAACTCTAGAATGTCTGTTTTGCCGTGCTTCTTTGAGATACTGTTTTCTTTCTTTTGTTATAACAAACAATAGCAATACAAGGTCTTCATATAATTTAAAGCATTATTTAGAAATTTAAACATAACGATTGTTTCCATCATACATCATATTCCAATTAAAATGTATTCATTTGATCTTGATTTTTGAGTTACGAAGTATATGCTATTGTTTCTGGCAGAACTATTTAGATCATGGGCGTTTGTTGTTAGCGAATGTCTTTGTGGTGTCTTTATTTCATTTCGTTTTTGTTGTTCTTGAAGCTCTTTGTGGCATCTTCACTTCATGACTTGATCTATTTTAAAACCTAATTTATTACTTTTTCTCGAAAATATTCTGGGTAGATCCTAGACAATTAAACTTGTCTACTTTAGCATGCAAGCGAGCCGTGTAGACAAGCAAAACGGTCTATCAAATCAACGGTAACAAACTCATCAGGTCGGTCGGCGGCAATGGTGCGCCATCGCTAGAATTTTTTTGATGGGTTCATTCACTTCCTGTGAAGCTATAAACAACAAACCCGACTAGTTTACGGGTTCAAATGATGCGAACGCGCCACAACAGGCGCGTTTTTGTCGTCATTTAACAAGGCCCATGGGAAGATGAATCGTTTTAAAAAATCGGCTATGGATTAGAACCCGTAAACTAGTCGGGTTTGTGCTTCATAGCATTGCCGCCCGCCGACCTGGTGAGTTTACTACCGTTGATTTGATAGACCGTTATTTATGCTTGTGTACGCGGCTCGCTTGCATGCCTAGGTAGAACCTGGACTATTGGAAGGCATATGACATACTGTGTAATCTATAGGAAAACAGAGACTAAGACATCCAGACAGTGATCAGACTGTATGCATGTAGTTTATTATGGAATTCGACTGCGCAAATCACGTCCGAGTTTTTGCAAATAATATAAAATACATGTGATTGGGTGTATAAATCATTGAATGTGATGGGACTGGCCGGTCTGTCACACGTGGGTGTATTAGCGAAGATACAAGTATAAACTGTAACTTAAATTGACCCGATATTACATTCGTTACACTGAAACTACAATATAAACGGTGACGCAGTTTCCGCGAGATTGTTTTTGGTCCCATATCAATTTTTTTAGACTTTTTTTACCAAGCAAAAACAGTGTGAAATACTTGACCTTGTGTCAGTTTAAGTTAAGGTCTCTGTAGGGCCTACAGCCTATATGGTGTGGTCCTTCGTACTAGCATCACACCGCCCCCTTTACCTTGTGTCTGGGGGTTTCTTATTCCTTGCTTTGTGGTATATTTGTACTTTCAGTCATTAAATACTTTCTTTAACAATACTGCCATAATGGCGGCCGTTGTGTATAGTGCTGCGAGCGACTTGAATCAGATATCAAAATGGAGTGTGGGGTTTACGGCTTGTTCAGCACCACGAAGCCTATGCCGAACATGTTTTTTTTTTAGCCAAGTAATAAATTTAAAGGTAAACAAATAGTCTGGAAAAGAACTTCTTGTCGTTAATTCCGAGCAAGTTCAATTGTAAATCATTTTATATTTTTATGACATATTTTGTGTTTGAATTGTGACTATTTTCCATGTAGTTGTGTAAAGCCATACTCAGGTTGAGGTCAATTAAGTTTATATCACTAAATTGTGCTCTTTACTCAAAGTTGAAATGCTAAGCGTTTTATAAAAAACATTAGCTATATTCGGGTATGACATTGAATAACATAAGCATAGTTTGCTATAAGCATTATTATGATTATACATACATTGTGCAGAATGTATGTATGAGGCTACTAGTCATTTCAGTATTTTTTTTATAGGCTTAATGCTATTGTCACATTTTGATATTGGATTAGTATAAGGTGTACTTTTTTCAGATTTGTTTTCATTTTCAACTGTTTTAATTGTTAAATTGTTCTTTGTTTTTTTTTCTAAAATCATAAAACAGTCATGATACATCAGTAGTATCGAGTCTATTTAAGTGAACAAGTAGCAAAACACATCAGTAGTATAGAAATTCCAGTTGAGTAACATGTAGTATAATTATATATCAGTGGTGATAGTTGATTAGTTGATACGTATTCACAGTTAGAATACATTAGTGGTTTTAATACTCCTCCAATTGTATGTTGTACTATTCTCGTTTATGGCCATAGTATACAAGTAATGTTCTATCAGATATTTTGTTAAAAAACAATAATACATTTTAACGTTAATTTATTATCTTAAATAGATACTGATATATGCATTAGGTATAGTTAAGCATGAATAGGGGATTTATTGTATGTATCCACACTACATGATGATGAATTGGTTGAAAAAGTGTTATTGTTGTATGTCGCTAATACTTCTATTCAATCCTATGTTGTATATGGAGAATTGTCTCCCTTTGTTACCGATTTATTGTTTTCTTGTACCGATTTGTAACATGGACCCCCGAGGTCACATATATATAACATCAGGTCGTTGCTTGGTACAAGAGTTGAAACAAGCCCGAAGCCCCGGAACATGAACATAGCATAAACGTGGGAAATTATATATTCACCAATCCAACAAATAAACATACTCTGGTATTACAAGGAGAGAATATTTATGTTGACATATATGTTTAGTGCCTTATCGACCAACATTAAATTCAACATTATTATTTCAATAAATATTTGATGTTTAACAAACGCTTAGTAATGTCTATCTTTATAGTTTTGCTTCAGATTTAAGGTATGTTTGTTTATTTGATTTCTTTTCGCTTCACGTAACAACAAGATTCAAAATGGAGTTCAGTTACTTAGTGGCACAAAAAAAGTTTCACCCATTATTCGAAAGTGTAAAACAACTTATGTAATTCCAGCGGCAGTATATTGTCAGCTGTTTGCGTTTCTAATGGAAGGCAACTACACGCGAAAAAGTCATTGGAACATACGCCCTATGAATGTTTTTCTCAAAATGTTACCGGCTGTTATAAGTTAAAGACTTTACTTTAGTGCAGAGTTCATTTGGCGATTTCACTGCAATTATAACTTGCGACCAGATGATAAAACAAACAAATTAGCACTGCGAGAAATACCCCCCGGCCTGCAGCAAATACGAGTCCTTTGGCTGCAGACTAAGGAATGTGTTATCAATATACATGTATGCCTACAAAAGACTTGACATTTGTGTTGTTTGCAAACATATTATAAACTCGCTGTTTAAGAAGACCATGATAAAATGAAAAAACTCCGGCTCAGTTATGACTTGCATATTACCAAAAGGCATATACTGCCAAATTTTCAAAACACTGCTTACATTTTTGAAAGAAAAATAGTCCATTTAGTTTCAGAGCACCAACAAGAGTCACAACAAGAGAGTGAGTAAGATCTAGACCCCATTCACCACGGTGTAACATCTAATCCCACTTGCAACCATCGTTGTATCGATTGTTCTCGTTTAATGAGCACAGAGAGACCATAATACAAAGCTTATTGAGGCATTAAAATACATTCCTGCCACAACAGCTTATATCTATTCAGAAATAAAGTTTAAATAATGGAAACAAGCATAGACTGCCGATAGTGTGATATTTGTATCGTATATACGTCTTTTATAGCAAACGGTTCATATTGTTTACACCATTGAAGTATCACTACTTCCAAGACTGGGAAGCCTTTTTTTACGGAAAGTTTATTCCTTGGAAAACTGAGTTAATATGCGTTAACATGTATACTATAGCTTGTCAAATGTGATCAACATAATGCCAATCTAAGCACAAGTACAGAAAGTCAAGATTCAAATAATTACATTGCTCTATTTTCCTACGACATCATCAGGTAGGCCGAGTGTATTCATACAGCTGTAATATTTCTCAGCAGTGAAGCACAATGTACAATTTATGTACCGAATACCAATACATTAAAAGGCGCTTGATTGACCAAGCCGGTTAAAGACCTTGGAATGTTTAACCAATTGTAAAAGGCCAATTCCCACTGATACCACCAGACATACCGAATAAGTATTTGCTAACATTAATGTTGATGTTTTTTGTTTGAGTGCTCTTTAACGTCATGCTCAAGGGTATTTCGCTTATATGACGACAGATTCTCCACTTCTTACTCTATACTACTTAATAAAGGGGGATAACCCGGGAGGAAACCTTGGAAAAGCATCTGCCGCGATAAACCCAGTTACCTCTTGTGACTTCATCATATGCCAAAGCAGGTCCGCTAGGTGGCTTGAACGCTTGCGGCACATTGATCAGCAGTCAGCAGCTACGGCGCAGGCCCACGTTTAATTTTATAATTCAACTATAAGACTCTGTTTCAGAATGAATATCTTTCCGTAAAACTATGATTAGATAAATCAATATGAGGAGTTGAAACTCAAATGAATGGCACCAACTTCACACGACTCAAATTAACAAAAGAGCAGCATTACTCTCTACCTGCAATTACAGTTTACTCAATTTGATTCTGGTTTTAAGTTTGATTGGAACGCGAATCTATAATAATCATTGAATAATATTGCACTATTTTTTTCAGACGAAAACTCACGGTACAGGTTCAGCAATGGCCTAATCACATTAAGACGTAACTGTTGCTGTGTACAGATGAAATGCCAACAACCGGCTGAACGGTCGCATTCCATTCACTTGTAAATCATACCACATATGTCAAACCAAACAGTCTTTCGTCGGCTGTAAGGTCGCATTCCAATGAATGGTAAATCTTACTCCATATGGCACACTAGATGATCTTTAGCAGGCTGTATTAAAGGTCGCATTCCATTAGAATAGAAATTTTCCCGCTGTTAGGTCGCCTTCCATTGACCTGCAAATCTTACTACATATGACACACCAGATGAGCTTTAACCCGCTGTAAGGTCGCATCCCATTAGAATGTCAATTTTCCCACTATAAGGTCCCATTCCATTGACTTGTAAATCCTACTACATGTGGCCCACCAGATGGTCTTTAGAACGCTGTAAGGTCGTATTTCATTCGCATGTAAATTTTCCCGCTCTATAAGGTCGCATTCCATTGACTTGTAAATCCTACTACATATGGCTCACCAGATGGTCTTTGGAACGCTGTAAGGTCGTATTTCATTCGCATGTAAATTTTCCCGCTATAAGGTCCCATTCCATTGACTTGTAAATCCTACTATATAAGGCTCAGCAGGTGGTCTTTAGAACGCTGTAAGGTCGTATTTCATTCGCATGTAAATTTTTCCGCTATAAGGTCGCATTCCATTGACTTGTAAATCCTACTACATATGGCTCACCAGATGGTCTTTAGAACGCTGTATAAGGTCGCATTTCATTCGCATGTACATTTTCTCGCTGTAAGGTCGCATTCCATTGACTTGTAAATCTTACCACATATGGCTCACCAGATGGTATTTAGAACGCTGTAATGTCGCATTCCATTCACTTGTAAATCCTACTCCATAAAACACACCAAATGAATTTTAGCAAGCTGTAAGATCGCGTTATTAGCATGTAAATCTGACTCTATATGGCACACCACCTATCCTTTTTTCGCTAAGTTCGAATTCCATTATGTTGTGAATATTACTACATACGGCGCACCAGAAGTTATTTATAGGGATGTAAGTTCGCATTCTATTGACTTGTACATCTGACTACATAGTGCTCACCAGATGTTATTTAGCTGAAAGCCGCTTGATGCATGATCTAGCCGGCGTCTGGGATTATAATGTGGCCTTTCTAGTTTACTTACGGTATTATTAATAAAAAGCATCAAGAAGGTTGCCAGCGAATGGCAACTATCTGAGATGCGCTGTCGGTGCTTTTTTATACCGTTTCATCTGTCATTGGCACTGACTCCGCCGTCATATATAATCAAATAAAATTGAATGTGGATTAAAACTCCCAAGACGACAGATTAATGATTAACAATTGAGGTATATGTTTAATGTCAGTAATGTTCTGATGGAACGCTCGTCGCAAATTAGTCGTAATGGAATGTTATCAGTGTTAAAAGTTTTTCATATCGGGGCAATTGCACTGTTGCAATGATAACTACATGAGTTACACCAGTACAAACATCCTAGTTCTGTTTTGCTTTGTGTTATTTTGTTGGTCTAATTTCAGGTTCACCGTTGAACCAGCTTTGAACTGAATAAAAATCCTATTCGTTTGCTCAACTTCAGTTCAGGACGATTTACGATTTTTAAAGCTTGGGTTTTTTTCCTTCAGATTTCCGTTCCCTTTGACAGCCCTCTCAGTTTACCGTTTTCCATTATCCAGTCAACTAAACATGTTTATTTTGTTGAAACCAAAGGTAGCTTATCTTCAGGGCAAACTGAACGGGGTGTTTATAGTTGCATGGCGACATTGAACCTCGTTAATGTTTGCACTGTAATCCATCTCTGTGTAAACATCGCAAATGACATCTGTACACTGGTGAATTAATTTTGCAAAATAATGAATATAGCATGATAAAATTTACTTTACCATTTGCCAAGACCATCTAATTTGGTGGGTACCCACTTTTATATGAGACCAGACGCCGGGTAGTTTAATATTACCTACAGAATGTTGGAAAGGGAAATTTGACAATTGAATTTTGTTTTATGCCACGAAACACCTTTGAAAGTGACGGACATCAATAACGTCGAAGAGGAAAATCGTCTTTGACACTATTAAATACATTAAATCATAATGCTATGTGCGCCATAAAACCGACTTGAATGGTTCAAACTATCTCCCTTGTTATCATTAACGAGTCCACTATTTACATAAGAATACATTTTACTTCAAATTTGAAGTTATTTTTATTAGGGGATAGAAAGTAATTAAAAGCTTGAAGCACACAAATGTAATGTTACATTTTATACAGATCAGGTAGACTGAATTGAAAATGAAGTAGGGCTACAACTATACTAAATTGCGTGTATCTATCAAGCCGTATATTTTTATAAAGATCCAGAGCTACAATATCCGATATTTGTCTCGCATACAGCGCAATTACCATGGAAACAATGACGCAATCCTAACCATGAATAATTGTGTATACAGATTCAATCCCTACAAAATTACCTGATCAATAAGGAAACATACGGGAATTGAATACAGGGAATTAGGCTTACGTGTATCCAAATGTTCTCCATAGATTAGGCCTTTGGAATTCATGTGAAGAATCAAATCAAATAATGGCTTAAAACGACCTTGTTTGTTTGTGTGTAACGCTTCACTGTTTACGTCCACGGGTGTTGAGCTAGCTAATGTATACATTACTAAGGACAGATAGTTATATACGGGAGTACATATAAGTTAACAAAATTCACAATAGAACAAAATGAAATGAACTATACATAGGTTACAATCTATCTATTGAATGTGTTTGTTAGAATGTAATCGCCTCCTAAATGCTATTCTAAAACACATTTCAATAAGCTAGCAAAGTCTTCTTTTCAGGACAACGAATTATTTCATGGATTTCATAAACATTTAAACTGTGGATGTTGTATTGATCATTTCCTTATTCGGTGATCTGGACTACTTGTTTTTAGAAGAAGCACTTCCCAAAACGTTCTCTATATGTGGTCACAGGGTGGAACTATTGCTACAACACACTGACTCAATAATTAATAATTATGGTCAGGTCAATGTAAGTTAGTCACGGTAAATGGCGACTGTTCGTTTGAAGCTAGCCCCGATATACATGTAGACATTTAACATAATTATGTAGCAATATCGTTGTCGCCTCGCCTTAAGAAATGTGTTTATAATGTTTGCTCAGGCATGGCGAACGATGTTGTTTTGATGCCTGGCTAAATGAGTTCTTACATGTAGCTTCTATACATTGTGCACCTTCTAATTACTCTATATTGATACAGACAATACCGACAGGGACTATGGAATTATTAAAAACAGCTGATACAGCTAAAACCGTGGACCTGGAAAGTACTGAAAAAATCTAATTGAAGTATGAGCGGAAAAACACCATCATCGATTAATTACACAAAGTATATCCCAAATGAGACACGACTGCAAGCTTAATAACGATGCTAGTATCTCCATTCGACAGTTGCTCCACGATTATTCCATAGGTCAGGAACATCAATACAATCTTGTTATCTTATTTTCTCAGCTTCCTAGTGTCACTTAGACAACTTATACGTCGTCAGTGAGTATGCAATTTTCAGAATTGACAATTTACTTTATATTAATCATTAACAGAAATTATATGGCTTTGAAAAATAAATGCTGTACGACGCATAGCTCAGTATACAAAACCTCATGCTGTTGTCGGCTTTGTAATGATCATGCCCTGGTTCGGATATTAGCGACAGCCAGTTGCTATCCGGACTATTTTTTAAACTTTAAATTAATTACTTGGGTTAAAAATAACTCTTTCGGCATAGGCTTCGTGGTGCTGAACAAGCCGTGAAACCCACACTCCCATTTGATATCTGCTCCAAGCCGCTCACAGCACTATACACAACGGCCGCCATTATGGCATTATCCACTTTGGGCTGCCAATTTTAACTTGATGAAAAATTTGCTGACTTACTGTATTGGTATAAATGCAACGCTTGAGGGTAAAAGTATTTCCAGACTGAGAGTACAAATACTATACCTCAAAGCAAGGAATTAGAAATCCGAGACACAAGGTAAAGGGGGCGGTGCGACACTAGGACGAAGGACCACACCATAGGGTGTATAGAGACCGTATTTTTAGGGTTTCAAGTCTATCAGACGAGAAACCGTATTGTATTTGGTCAGATTATTCTTTTTTTTTATTATTATTCCCAGAGAATTTGTCCGGCTCCTATGGCGAAAACTAACAGACGGATTTTCTTGAAATTTTGAACATTTGTGGGGAGTTATTTGAACTAGTGCATATTGGCAGGAAAATTAAAGTAGCCCA
>JAVFBY010083788.1:0-12327 GCA_034781015.1 Tonicella lineata
TGCACCATACTGCCAGACTATTAGTTATATGAGAGAGTTATAGGAGGTGAGTGTTACAGGAGGTGACTGCATAGTTTTTGCAGGGGTGATTTCCTCTCGATTCTTTACCATATTAAGTAGCGCAGAGTTTTGAAGGTGGGAATCCATCGTTATATAATTGTCCAGTCAATCTATGAAAAAGAAAAAGGGCTTAACCTAGACAAAATTGTGACAGAAATCATTTCATATTGCAACTATCTCCTGAAAGACTTCCAAAAACCTATCCAAAAGGTAGAAAAATATGAGTTAGGGAATAATTATTATTTGCATAAAACCAAAATGGCGGAATTTTGCCTCTAATTCCACTAATATAATTTGCGCATATCTAGTACATCTTTTTAATTTTTTTTTCCGAAGAAATCTAAAAAACAGTACATGGAGATAATTGCATGTTTTGATCCAAGTGGGGCAACATTTTTGGGCCTTTTTATTGGTTTCGTCTGTCAGTCAGTCTATTTTCTGCCCCTCTGTCTGTTCAGGGTGCTGTTGCCCTTATAGTTGTCTGATTTTGATCAAATTTGTACTCAATCATTGCATGTTAATCTAATTGTGTCACACAAGCAACCCAAAGACCTTTAAAAATATGCCTTTCGCGCCAAATGTATCACATCATACAATTTTTCTTCAATATTGTTTAAATTACTTGCATGTGTTGTGCACACTGCCGTCCACTTACGTTATTAAAAGAAATTTAATGTTGTTTCTTTTTGGCAACACTTTAGGATTCAATGTCGTAAATAAGAGGGTAGAATTTAAAGTGGATATTGCAGCAAGATCCCCTACCAAATTGCAAATTGAATGATGCTTTCTGTACCTATATATTTTAAACACTATTGAAGATAAATTGTTTGATGCGATACATGTACATTTGGCGTGGGGTTGACATTTGGCAAATATGGTTGCCACAGCAGTGCAAATTTAATTTAAATCGGACAGTGAGGATCGCCAGCGATAAACAAGGGAGATAACTATGTCACCCATATGACAGGCAGCGCCAAATACGTCATTGACTTACAATAGCATGATGTGATTATTCAATGGAATACTATTGTTGGGCAATGACATAGACAGCTCCACCTGTTACAAGGGTGAAATGGCGATCTCCATTATAAAGGACAAATGCACCCCCAGACGGACAGAAAACAGACCGACAAACAAAACCCATAATAAGGGTCCTTTCTCCACTACGATATGCAATGATCTTCGAAAATTATAAAGAGAATGAGGCGTAAATTTCCACCTTCTCTGGGTAGCAAATATCACTTTTACATCAATCCCAGACACCATTTGTTATTTTAAGAAATTGTTTTGAAAGAGCTCATGAAACCAGAAATTTGCTGGGAGTTATAGTATGTGATGTGTTGCAGTCTACGGTAACTGGGCAGGATTAGTTTAAGCTAACACTGTTAGATACAAATGTCTTTGGCCACCTAGAGTGCTGTGCGACTAATTATGACGATGGGAAAGGTTGCATTATATTTTTAAGGTAACAAAATGTCATTTTAGTGATAAATTGTGTGCTTATATTTTTAAGCTACCATCTCGTTTTGTGGTTAGTGGGGCTAAATTATTTATTTTATGTGATATTCACACATGTTTAAGGGGCCCTTGCTTTGTTAGCTCTGTGATATTTTCACATACATGATAGCACTAACGGTTAAGACATTGAATGTGATTGTCATAGTATGCATTAAATACATGTGTATGCTTTGGGTTGAATAGTTGACTTTATTGCCTGGATCTTAATTTGTAAAAAGAGAGGGTTCTCAAACATAAGTAGATGTAGGTTGTCAACTTGATTTATCAGTTTGCGTGTATTTGTTTTTTTTTTTAAAGTGAGCGTTTGGCGAGAGACTTGCTACATAACATACATGTAGCTACCTAGCCCCGAACCATTTTTTACATTTAAAACTCTACATATGTTATTTCAAAATATTGAAATAACATATGTAAGAGTATTAAATAGGAAAAATGGTTAGGAGTTCGGGGCTAGTAGCTACCCAGCTTGTTTAAATCTGTAAATATCAAAAGGCACCAGTTCATCACTTACTTGATATAGGGTATCAAATTACCTACAGATATCGAGTGGGGACCTCTGTAGTCTTCTCGTTAGATCAAATACAACAAATTTCAATATGGTTGGTAAAAATACATAAATTTGTCCAAATTTGGTTGGTTCGATTGTTTGATTGATGTTTAACGTTGTACTCAGTGGCAAGAGTATACGACTATTGGCCGACGTGTACAAACATCTTGCCACACCATCAAATAAATAAATGAAGGAAAAAAGCAAAACAAAGCATTGGAATTTGGCTGGAATTTAAGTTTACTCCAAACAGTTAAAATATCCAGATGGTGCTGGAATAGGCCGATATGGTTGTCAAGCCTTCACATGTTAATCCGATAAAGGGGAGAGCACCCTACATTGTCACTCAACATAGTCTGGGTTAACTGTACTTTATTAAATCACACATCGTATATTATCGGTTTTATACATATTATATATAATATAATGGTTAAAATTGGCTGAGGTTTTCAGTATAATACACATAATAAATTGTGCAATATGCAGTTTATAATTTACAGCTGAAGGACAAAAACAGCCTGGTCTGTCTGAACGTTTTCCACACGAAATACAAAGGTTGGCAGCAAATAGTTCACATGGCATCTTCTTATTGAAAATTGCCAGCAAAAGAGGCTTACATGAATGTCACAAAAAAAGTTCTAGCAGCAGTTTCAAATAACAAATATTCTATTTTTTTTAAAACAGGTTTTGTTTTGAAATATTTCAGACAATGAACAAAGAATTTAAAGTATTATAATAAAACTATGCCAAGTATTATTACAGCATGTCACAAGACGATCATGGGTTATTCACACTATAATTAACCTATGAAGGAAGGTTGGCCATCGTTCGGTCAATTTTGCACAGATGGGCTATGACCAATTAGAAGAAGGTTGCAACCCCTGTTCATGATCGGTTACTGAAATATAACATGCGTAGTTCAGTCATTTCATTGGCCAATGCTTGTCTGTCGTGTAATAATACCATTAAAATAGATCTATTAAAAACCTATAAAGATCACACTTTTATCATTGTTAAAATGTTAGACTGCCTGAGGGACAATGACTGGCAACGCTTATTATGTTAAGTCAAAATTACATCAGCAGTGTTTATGTTCCACATTAATATTTATTATTGAATCTTAAATTAACTTCGACAATGTCAAATTCTAATGGATGAAATCTTGGTTTTGATGACAGAATGATAAACTATAGACCACAAGTCTGCTATTTTCAAGTATTTATAGGTTACTTTTTGTAAATACATGAATACCTACAGACGAGCAATATTATGGCAAATTATTAACCAATCTAGAGAACAACAAGTCTAACTCGGGAGTATTAATACTAACAATACAGTTATTTTCTAGTTTACTGGCAAAGGACTGAGGCTGGACAACTTAACTAGTCATGGCATTCCGCACCATTTTATCCCAAAATACAATTGAGCAACTGAGTATCACTTAAACACTTAACAGTATCACACACACACACGGACTCACACACATGCAAGAACATTGCCTTGCACCCAAATTAAACACAAAGACTCCTGAATAATGATGACTAGCATCGGACAATTATAACTAAGCGTATTAGATGAGCCACTTCCGAGTACTATAATAGATGATTAGCTTTATGATCTAGACACTTTGAACAGAAGGAAACTATAAACAGTCACAAGGCTCGGAGCACTCCAAATCTATACTCTGGGGTTACTAATGTGTTATGTAAACGCTGCACTGGGCATGACCTAGTTTTAGTCACAATATGGGAGTTAACGTTTTCATTTGGTGAAGGCCTCGCCCAGCACATATACACAAGGACATGTCCCCCAAATGATTGTCCTGTCAATTTGCTGAGGATAAAGAGGCTCTCTTGGGTTTTACTTTTAGCATCTCTGTCTCTCTGCGAGTAAGAGAGGTCATTCTCAGGTAGATTGTCTCCTTGAATCTCAGACGGACAATGACACATAGCTGTTGTACTGTGAGATATTTCTCTTAAGGATATCTGAGCATGGCCCCAGCACTCTTTCAAACCGGTTCCTGTCTAACTTCACACACTTCAGGGGGCCCCGAGACACAACAGTGGCAGCACGAGGTCGATCCAACAGTAAAGCTATCTCACCTGAAAAATGCAAAGGACATTTTTTTCATTTAATTTAAGGCGATATATGTACAAGCAACATATTGCAATACATGTATTTCTAAAGAAAAACAAGAAAATGTTACCATTATAATTTTGTTTGGAATTTGTTTGGGTAACTTATGCTTTTTCTTTTCCATAGATCCTTTTATGTAATATAAATTATATAACTGACGAATTGACTGGTTGGTGTTTTGGGCCATGCCCAATGGTATTTCACATTCTATGTATATTGAAGACTCCTTAGTGTTTAAAGGTATTTGACATGTATAACAGCAGAGCAGTGACTGCTTGGTGTTAAGCGAAGTGCTCAAAGGTATTTCACATATATGACGATAGTGACTGTTATTTAGGGCCGTGCTAAAGGCATTTCACATATATAACGGCAGCGACTGCTTGGAGTTTAGGGCCGTGCTCAAGGGTATTTCACATAAACAGTAACACTATCACAACAATAGTGTGATCATGTTTTTTCCATGTATAAATGTTCTGTTCGAAAATCAATGTTCTTTGAATGGCTTGTTTGATTGGTGTTTAACCTCGTACTCAGGGGTATTTCACCTATATGACGAGATATTCTCCACTTCTTAGTCAACCCTACTTAGTATGGTGGAAAACCGGAAAGGAACCTCGGGGGAAAAACACCCCCGCTTTAGCAGAAGTCACCTATGTGACTCCCTTTGTACCTACATGTAAGCAGGTCCACTTGGGGGGGATCGAACCCATGCGGTACATCAAAGGAGGATCGGTAGTAACGTCAGTCAGACGCTTTAACCACCAAGCCACGGTGCAGGCCCTCCTTGAATGGTACTGTCAAAACTAATGTGCTCAAAATACCCAGAGGGTCTGTATTTAATATAAGAACACTGTACAATATAATTGTAAATAATGAAGAACATATATTTAAACTCAATATTTCTAAATTTTACTGTGGGTGGTTGGATGGGACCTGGTGCTCTATATATGGAGGCATGTCACATTTTCTTTCTCTGCATTTATAAAAATATATACAAATATATATATTTATAATTGTAAATGGAAATTGACATGCCTCCACTGATGATCAAACCCGGAAGCTGTGGCTAGCATGGTTAACAATTGAATGAGCCATGGAGGCTTGTGAATGACTCAAATTTGAATTATTAAGGCTGCTTGCTAATCTTATTTACAGATATAAAACAAAACAATTGTTTGCATAAAATGTAATTAAATTATGACAAGGCGCTACACATTGTGGGTGGAAAAATTGTCACCTATTTCCAAACATCTTCCATATGTGTAAAAAGACTTAAATGCAGCCCCTTCAAAATCAAAATGTTTGGCACTCACCGAAATAGTCTGAGGGTCCTAATTTTCCCACCCGGACTTGTTCTTCATTGTCAGAGCGACTCTGTAACACTTCAGCACTTCCCTGAAAGAAAAAGTTTGATTTACTAATTGATTGTGAGTTTATGCCATACTTAATACCATCCAAAAATAACTTTTTAAAAAAGTCTAAGCTACAATAATAAAAACTTCATCCAACAGCATAAATAAGCTATACAGTCTAACAACATTTTTATGTATTATTTGTACAGTGTAACTCTACTTAACACATCTAAATATTAAACAAACAATAAATACAATATTTGTCTTTGTTTGTTTGATTGGTGATTAAAGTCGTACTCAAGGGTAATTTGCTTATATGACGACCGATTCTACACTTCTTTCTCTGTACTTTTTAATAATTATATGGTGGAAAACCAAGCTGAAACCAAAGAAAAACCACTGCTGAAGCCATCTCCTGAGACTCCCTTATACATGTAAATAAGTCCAATGGGCAGCGTGAACTCGTGCGGTACATTGAAGGAGGATTAGAAGTCAGACACGCTAACAACTAAGACACTGGGCGGGCCCTTCTTTTTTTGTATCCAACTTATAAACATATTATGCAACAGGAAAGAAAAGTTTGATGGAAGGCATGATACTTTGTACAGTTACGAGCATGTATGTTATATAGCAGACACATTGTTCTTGCCCTAATAGTACTAGCCCTATGAGAGGTTTGATTCTCCCTACCTTTTCACAAAGTTCTTTTAAAGTACCTGCTCTTATTTTATGACAACACACTGAATTTTATTCACAAAGATGCAGGGGTCGATTCCTCAAAGCAGTTTTATACTTAAGTCAAAATCTTTAAATCCAATTAAATAACATACTTTTCAATGTTGACGTTCAATATTTGGGATTTAGTTTCGTTATGTCACCAGGTAGCCTACAATGTATATATTCATATTATATTTGTTTGATATTTTGCTCACAGATTTCTACAAAATTGAATTTTGTATTTTGACTTAAATTGCTTTGAGGAATCGGCCCAAGGACAATTATGTGGAAATGTTCCTTTTTACCTTGGACTCTTAACCTTTGTAACCAAATTAAGCCTGGTTTTACACTATCCAAAGCCTCTTAAATTTGCGATAATAGTTTTAAGTTGCACATGTTTTTATTGTTAATAATGTTGTATAAAAGTTTTAAAGTCATACGTTGAATAGTAACTGAGCTATGGTCCAGACAAGATATGTTGGACGGCCGACATAATTTAGGTAGAAATTTGCATATATTTGTGGAAAAAGTTTTATGTTGCACATCAGCATATGGAGAAGGATGTTATGTGTAAGTGTCAAAGTGGTATGCTACATAGTTATATACTGAGCTATGGTCCGTACACACGCATGCACAGGCCGCAGGCGGAAAAAGCAATCACTTTATATACAATGTATATATATAGGAGGGGCATAATAAAGACGATCCTTTAGGCTGAACATTTTTATCTTTATTGTATCTTACATCTTTAATATGTTGAATCCACGACAATTGCTCTGGCAACATTTGCTCCGGCGACAATTGCTCCGGCGACATTTGTTCCGGTCACAATTGCTCCGGTCACAATTGTTCCAGCGACATTTGCTAAATTCTTAATATTGATCTGTTGTATTGGGTATCATAATCGGCAATACATGTGGCAGATGAGAGTTGGAGGGCCTTTTTGATATGTTTAATATTTATCTTTTATGTTTTCTCCTCTTTAACCATCCACATAAAATCTACGCACAATTGGAGCAAATGTTGCCCGAGCGAGGAATTGTTGCCTGAGCAATTGTTGCCAGAGCAAATGTCGCCGGAGCAATTGTTGCCGGAGCAATTGTCGCCGAGCAAATGTCGCCAGAGCAAACAATTGTCGCCAGAGCAATTGTTGCCAGAGCAAATGTTGCCTGAGGAATTGTTGCCGGAGCAATTGTCGCCAGAGCAAATGTCGCCAGAGCAATTGTCGGGTTACCAATATATTTACCTATAACAGCTGAAACACTGGTTCTTAATTACGTTCTTATTATTTATTTTTAAATTTCTTTTTCATGAATTTGTTTTTATTTTTTATTTTGTATACATTTTTATAACTGCATATAAAGAAAATGTGACATGCTTCCACCAGGGATACTATGTATGTCTTAACTTAGTTGTATATAGTGTTTTTAGCTCAGTTAATGGGTTTAATGTGAATAAATAAAATAAGTGAATCTTTAGATTTCAGCATGACACTTACCTCTAAAATGACAAAGAAATCATCTCCCCTATCCCCCTGTTTAACAATCTCCACACCATCTTCAAACTGTACAGCCTCCAAGGCATCGGCAACGGTCAGTCTCTCCCATTTGTCAAGGTTCTCTGGTTGGGAAAAAGTATAACACAGTACGTTGAATTACACGGAACAGAAGATAGCAATATTTATACAATGTATGTCGAAATTTATGACACAAGGGAGATGTATTTAGAAGAAAAACTTTCACTTGATTGGCAGCTTTTTAATAAATTGGTTAAAAACATTTCAATCTTATTTCAGAAATCGTTGCCATGTAAAATGAATGAGATTGATAGGTGTTTTACGTCACATACAGCAGTATTTCAGCTACTCTGTGGCGATGAATAAGGTTAAAACGTTGTAACCAATATATTTGGAATTTGACATCGATACAGTTATTCATGTTAATACCATCCCCAGCACTGGTGTAACTAAGACTGGGTCTTGGAGGGCCTGGGCATCCAGGGTGGTCCAGATTCGTGATTAAAAAAAGAGAAATATTAAATATAGGACGCAATAATCCGAATTCAGATCTTGGGTGGGCTGGAATAGTCTGCTTAAACTGTGCACCATTTCTGGGGAATATAATTTACTAGGGGCCCAGAAATATTTCTTTTACATGGCCCCGGACTTGACTAGTTCCGCTAGTACTTTACCTTCTAAATGAGTCGGATACTCTGTATTATTTTGAATTTAATAACACATCTCATTATACGGCGACAAATAGAACAAACCTGCAAACCTAGTATTATATAAAAAGGATTTGATTATATACTGCTTTGTACATATGATAAAGGGTGTCCAGACTCTAAAAACTATAAAAAGAAACTACACAGAATGAAGTAGAGGCTAAAAGTATAAATACGGCATATAATTCATGAAACATGTAAATATCTTAAATCTTGTTAACGTCTGTTTAGAATCCATGTATGTGACCTTTATGTCACCAGGTTTAGATAATCATGCAAGTCTTGCCTCGATTCATGAATGCAAGCTTGAGGATTTCACTAAACCGATCCTTTCCGGTAGCATGTCATTGCAGAAACAAAAACATGGTACCGAAATTCTGATTCTCATTATCAGGATGGCAGTGGTACAATTTCTACACAAAACCTAAATTATGTTTCCCAGTGTTTTCCATCAATTCAAAACAGGGAACCGGAAAAAAAAGTTACCGATTCAATCCGAAATTTTAGGCATGTGAAAGCATATGTGATTGATATGTAGGGCTTAATTTTTAGAGTTACTGTGCATACATGTAGGTGGTTACCCTAACAACTTGACATTATTAATCTATTCCATTGCCAATAGATAATCTAGAAAATATCAAATCATTCATCAGTTTTGAAATAGTTAATTTTCCTGTGCCAGCGTGATATTTCTGGAAATATATGTAGTTTGTATTGACTTACCCAGTATGGAAACCTTGCTGAGAAATTCTTCATACATTTTCCTTTTCCGTATTGTGCTACCCTAAAAAACCAACAGGGTAAACCGTTAAAGTGATCAGAGTTATAATTAGGATTTTACCAAACCTGACGAATCCACTCATGTGAGCAATTCTGTTAAATTGCCATTGACAGTCCATTTTGGATTTACATGAATTTGATTTAATTTACTGAATTTTAAAAACCAAATAATTATCTTGCAAGCGGTATGAATATAAATGTGTTTGACATTTAACATTATAGTCAACCTACTTGTAGTTGATCTGTGAGTGTCCAAACCCATATTTAACTTTTCTATTAACAACTCTAACAGGAACTGATCCAGTATTTGAAAGTTAATAATCAGTCTAGCTCAGCATATTTAAGTACATGATTATTCAGCAGTCCAGATTTCTCAATTTGTAGGAAATAAAATATTGTTTACCCCCCCTCCACCGCCAATTAATAACTCACCATTAAAATTCTCCTGTAACTATCCCGATCAATGCCCCAAAGTTTAACATCATTTTTAGCCTGAAAAATAGTGTATAACTTGTTTATAAAAAACAAAAATATTCGCATGACAACTATGTAGCTAATCAAGAAATATTTCAACAACAATTCAATAACAGTACTAATACAAGTATTAAAGAATAAAATATGTCGACTTGTTATAACAGCATTTAGTTAAAAATCAACTTTGAATTGATTGGTCTTTAATGACATGCTCAGGGTTATTTCATCTATATCAGCATCAGCTTCCTGATACCCTTCAGTTCTGAGAGCACCAGGAAGCACCCACAAAGTCTATATAAATCAGTAATATAACACGTGCTAAAACGTCAGTATACATTGTACATGTTGTAGCTGCATAGGAAAATAAAAGTTAATTGATAAACTTGAACAAATGTTTATCAAAACTATTTTGGAATAAACTTCGCAATTTCAGTAACAAAAAGACTAAATGTTGGATGCAATTTTTTGTAATGATAGATTACCTTGACAGTGGCAGCCCTAGGGGTTCCATAAATGAGAGCCAGCTCTCCAAAACTTGCCCCTTCTCCAATAGTCACCACTAACTCCCCATTCACGTAAATCTGAAACAATATAGCAATAGCATATTAAGTTTACAGATGATTTTTGACATACTAACCCAAAATAAGGTATGGGTGTTATTACAGAATTCAAGACTTAATACATATTTTTATCATGAAGCTTTTAGCTAATTAACTTTCAAGTTTCAACTGTGTCAAAGTTCAGATACAATAAGTAACTGACAGTTTAAATATTGAAAATTAGTTTCAACTGTCGATCAGCCATCAAATAACTGAAAGAATTGTCTGACAGAAAATTAGTGTCATTCATTAGAGTCATTCATTGTTTAACAGAGTCAGGCACCGTATCACCAGCAGTATTAAAGCCGGACACCTAGACCACTCTACCAACTGGTGAACCTTCTTTTCAGACAAGGCCAGTTGGCTAAGTGGTCTAGATATCTGGCATTTACTGCTTACGATCCGGTGCCTGACTCTGAGCTGAGGGTTGTGGGTTCCTGGACGGGGCACAGCCTGAAAAATTTTCTGAACTAGAATCTGTTCACACTAAGAAAGTGTTATCCCAAAATAACTAAAATAATAGTGTTAAGTAAATCACTAGTGTCCTAGCAGGGATATGATTGGCCTAGGAAGACAATAATGTTACTAACTGCATTATTTCTTTCAGGTACACTCTGGTAAATTCTTGGCTTGTGAAGATCTAGTCACCAGAGCTTGTCAAGGTAATTAGTCTTTTTACCGAGCGTTTGGTTGGCCCGAGCTTCAAGTGCCCTGTTACTCTCCGAGCTGAGGGGCACCAGGAAGCCATTT
The DNA here is from genome assembly GCA_034781015.1 of Tonicella lineata. Lineage (NCBI taxonomy): Eukaryota > Metazoa > Mollusca > Polyplacophora > Chitonida > Mopaliidae > Tonicella > Tonicella lineata. The sequence continues at coordinate 11,157 of JAVFBY010083788.1, forward strand.
TGCTATGGCGTCATGTTTAGCATCCTCTGTGTGCTCTTTGTTTTAGTTTGGTGGGTTCATCCACCTATTGATGGCCCACGCCACAGTGGTTAGCTCGCTTGACTGCTGATCCTCCTTCGATGTACTGCATGCTTTAACTCCTCCTATTGACCTGCTCGGGTATATAAGGGAGTGACACGAGGTGACTGGCTGTACAAAAGTATGAGTGACACAATGACAAGAATTGCTTTAAAAGTGATTGCTGCATATTTAACAAACTTGACAAAACAGTGGGGGTTCTTGTTGTCAAAATTAACACATGCAATAAATTTTACTGGGCAAAGACACAGACCTATACAGATTTTAAACCAAAACTGATAATAACCCAATCTGAGAAGAAGGTAGTTTTAGATAATTCTGTATGTAGATGCCATCTAGGCATTCAGATAAAAGCACAGCAAATTTATGCAGGTTGACAAATTTGGTTGAGGTAACCTGTTTTAGATCAGCGTCGCTTTGGGTGACCAGCTTGCAGTGGAAAGAAAATAACTCTAAAATTGCAAGACTGCAGTGAAGGGAAATAACTCTAACATTACAAGACTGTAGTACAAGGGGAATAACTCTAACATTACAAGACTGTAGTACAAGGGGAATAACTCTAACATTACAAGACTGTATTACAAGGGGAATAACTCTAACATTACACTACCACTGAGCTATATATACACTGGAGTGCTCATTGGTCGAGAAAATTGAAGCCACCGGCCGCCATTTTGGTGCTTTCAATCTAGTTCACATAGAAATAATACCCGTGAATAAAACAATAGCTTATCGAGCTGATCTTGTATTCAACAATGATTATGGCAATTTATTTATATTTGACATCTTGACAATATATTGTATGATTATAAATAAACATAATCCCCGTTTTAACCAACCATTCCACCATTCTAGTCCCTCGAGTGGGCCTTGTCTTTTACACACTAAGACGCTACCTTTCTACGAAAGTGCCTTTATTCACGTAAAGTGCTCCAAAATATTGCCCCCCATGAAAAAATACCCATGGGTTACCTTCCCCTAGCTCCCAGGAGCTCAATAGGTGAGTCCGGTTTCCTGCCCAAATTCCTCATCTTATTCTCAATATCCGTAGACATAAGACGTGTTTAGTGTATCCTATATATATAAGCCGCCA
>JAVFBY010083899.1:0-12326 GCA_034781015.1 Tonicella lineata
ACAATTCAACAAGATACGTATTCGCATCTAGCACACGCTCTGAACATATCCTTCTTAGTGGTGATATTAATTTGACGACTGAGCAATATTACTACAGAAGTATCGTATGCATATATAACCGGTATTTCGTGTTGTTTAATCCATGCCTTTTAAGCTCCATATATCATGTTTCGTTTTAGATGATTGCTTATCTACAATGTCGTCAAGGGTTTAATGTTTGATATAAATATAGCTTTAATCGCTTGGATGAAACGAAATACATTGATAGGCAGTTTTATTGTTATAAGATGTAACTAAATACTTTGCGATAGGCGTTCTATTGATTGATAATTATGACAATGGCAAATATCCTAATTATTAAAGCCTAACCTCGACAACCTGATACGAAATTTGTTTCGTGTTTATCTAATTGAAGGTATAAGTTTATGTTTTGATCATAAATTCCTGAGTTTAGTCAACAAATGGTCTTCCATGATTCCTAAGTTTCGGGATAAATTTTCCAATTAATTTTTTCCATTCAAATTATTTTTAGATTAACAGTACATTCAGTCTTTGACCCAGGGGCAATCAACCAGGGGTTCGGAATTAATTATAAAACACCCCATATAAATAAACACGAAATTACGTCCAGGTGTTATTTACTATACCGTTATAAGGACAACACGGGGTGTTATTCTTTACATCTATATAATATTACAATATCATAAAGTAATGATTCGTGGTTTAGCTATATGATTTGTGATAGAAAGAGTCGACGCACATACAATGTTGTACAAGCTATCGGTCGAACAAACATAAACATTTGACACAAGGTAAGTGTAGGCTAAATGTAATATATTTATTGACGAAAAGGATTTTCAGTGTGAAAATCTGCAGCAGTTTACTATAATTGAAAGTTTCTGAATCAATTGCGCTTGGCGGCCATATAGTATGTATAGAAAAGGAGTGCAGTCCTAATCAAATTGTTAGTCTCTTTATGAGAGTGCCGGACTAAAGGGCCTCCTATTTATATGTCATATTCATATATTTGATACTATCACTATATATTTATGTATTTGCGAAAACTACCAAAACAGACCAAACAATTTGGCTAGACATAGAGTTGTGCAGGTATATTAAAAATATGTAAAAAAAATAATGTTCATTTTGACGGAACAAATGTTAAACTTTTCAACTCCGGTTTTGTCGGAACAAATTTTTTTTCTATATGATTTATGTTAAATAGTTTAATTTCGATGGGTTTTTTTACATTTTGTAGAATGAACTATGGATAGGCCACCGACGCCAGCTGCTCCGTTATTCAAAACTAGAGCACTACGAAACTCAAGAGAGCAAACTCTTCCAAACAACATATCTGCACCTCCACGAAATCAAGATGTGTCTCGAAGCCTAACACACGCAGTCGACTTATTGAACCTACCTCTTGCCCGACATCGCAGGCCATTTAGAGATATATCTAATGGAATGGTAACACGACAATGCAGTGATGTACACAAATTCAGTCAAAGAGTTCGTCTGTCACAAGAGCGCTCTGGACTAGCAACGAACAAAATAGCCTTGCCGTCCGTGAACGAACGTCAAAATAGGAACTCTGGAAAGAGTATCTTGCGAAATCCAACAGAAAAAACAATTCATGATCCACGGAAACGAGTTAACTTTAACGCTTCTGGGAAATACCAGCCTACCATCACTCCAATACTAAATAGAACAGTTAAATGCCAAGCCCCGGAAGCCCGCAGTTTTACCGCTAAGCCATCGACACAAGCTGAGAAGAACGACACTACACCGGTGTCCTGTCAAGTGACAGGGCTTGCGATCAGTAAAGATGACAACTGTGCAGATGTGTCACTTTCCAGGAGAATTCGGGTCATTCGAAGATCTCAGAATACTACGAGTTCCTTAACGATGTACAGGAGAAAACTTCAACAGAATCTGCACATAAAGTTTATCTCGGACAGAACAGCTTTGCCATCCGATTGCGTGTTGAGGAGAGACGGTTCTGCCTTTCTACCCCATTCGTCCCAATCTAAAGCAACATCCCAGCATCAAACTACACACACAAAAAAACATATCCCGCACCAAGGGTCTACGAGCAAAATCACACAGACTGAAAAGAAAAATGGCACGGAAAATGGCGAAGATAAGGAAAATGGAAACAACACACTAAGAAACTTTTCTTATAGATTGGCTGAAAAAGCTGAAGAATTCTTCGTGCGGAATTTACGTCAAACAAAAGAAGATGCTCCTAAACCCAATGTAATCAAGACATATGTTGTTGAGGGAAACCCCGCGGAATTTCTTCAGAAGATGGATACAATTTCTCCGGTTAGTCTGACAACAAAAAATTTGGAGATGCATAATTCCTGGTGGACTTCCGTTGACACACGAGAAAGTTACAATCAGAAAGTGACGGCGAGGGAACACCGGATAAGGCGGTGGGTTGAAGAAATCCAGACTTCCTCCAGGTTTGGCCACATGAGGCTTGTAAATATTGTCGTGACAAATCAAGGACTTTCGGTACAGAACCCCGTTCTGGAAAGCATGTCTCAAGTACCATCGCAGGTCCTGTCTCAAGTTATGGCCTAAGGTCGGTAAAGGGAATACCAAAGATGTGTGTTTATTCCAAACGAGAATTAATAATACGATAATTAGATTCAGTTGTGCTCAGAGCTCTCGATCCAAGGTGAGACCGGAAGTGAAACTTTATCCCTCGCCTTGCCGGGGTTAGTGTGTAGGCCTATATTTTGTCAAACTATAAAAAGTTATATCTCCCAGTGCAAGGTTAAAATGTCTGCGTTGATTTCGTTTTAGCCATTTCACTTTGATCTCTGACCGACAATGGAAACTGGGTATTCGTTGCAAGACTGAGGATGTGACTTTGTGGCGACATTCGAATTGCACCGGGAAGACGATATAGACCTGGAAAGAGGCATTTGGCTTTTGTAAATATGTGGCGTAATCGAAAATTATTCAAAGATGTACACAAGTCAAAGTGCAATCCTGCAGTTTCGTGCAAACCAATTCGAACTTGCGGAGTTTTCATGTTTGATGATCGGCTTTATCTCCCCAACAACAACAACAAACTGGGTAACTATAAGAAAGCAATACTTCCCAGTCCAGTAACAATAAAGAAAGCATATTGCAAACATGGGTCTTGCTTTAATTTGGTAAGCTGCTCTCGCAGTGCCATCTTCCGCCTTCTACAATATATTTTAGAGATTTCATGGGGGCCATCTTGGTTTTAGTTCATGAAGAAAACATCCCAATGATTTTCAAGATGCTCTAGTTTCTTAAAAGTTAGGATCTGGACTAGCATTGTGCGAAAGCAAAGCCTTGCCATGACCACAGCTGTGTTGATTATCTAACTGAGTATATGTGGAGTATCTTTGGTAGTCCAAATTAAATTAAATATGAAGCTGAACTGAACTACAAAGAATTAACAGCAAATTCACATAGTACATGTAGCTGTGCAGACTCCTCTTTTAATTAATTTGTTCGCCGTCTTGTATTTGATTGTAATACTATTGTGTATAGAAATGCCTTTCATTAAGCCAGACAACTTCAGGTAGGCCTATCTGTTATTTATTTTATTTTTGCCAGAATAACGTCATGTTTTTAAAAATGGTTTATATGTTACATGAAGTTGTTTTGATTCCTTTTTTTAGAAACTGTCGTTGGGCATGGATTTCAATATATTTTGAATGTGCGATATGGTCTGTTTTATTTCGTTTCCTTTAATATGTTTTATCCTAAACGAAAGATGTGTTCCTTTTATCATTTGCATTTTTTATTTGTAATAATTTCATCCCAAGGATCAGTTTTTGGGATGAACCAAATCATATTCTAGTATATTCTACATTTTAAATTGTAATCTTAAACCCGAATTTTGGATTATTATTGACCAATTAGTAATACCTCTACTTACAGATGTTTCTTGTATAAATATATTTTCCTTAAGTTAGTCGCACTGGCACATGGAAGACGATTGATTAAAAATCAATCATCATGATCTAGATATTTCGTCGTAAGGAAAGGCATTTTTAGTTTCGTATTTGCATTTTTCGGTTTGAATAATTTCATTATAAGGAAACAGTTATGATGTTCGTTTCGTATTCGAATTTATAAATTTCGCGATTGTAAATTATGAACGAAAGAATCAACTTTACAAGGTTTTTTACTTTAAACTTTTCGTTATTACCGTAAACTATCCAAAGCTCGAATCAGTCTTGCTATATTTTTGCTAATAATTGTTATTTGGACCAATAAATTTAACATTTTATTGGTCACTACTTTTGATTTAAGATTTTATCTCTTTAATTTGAATGGGAAAATAATAACTGTTACCAGTTATTCCTATCTTATTTTACTGTTTTAAATTAGGAATGTTTTTCATAATTTTCGATAGAAATGAAGTTTTTATTAATTAGTAATTACTTTGGTCAATAAGATTAATAAATTTGTAAAACCTTGAAATATCCAATGAGCGGTGTTGTGATTATATTTTCTTATTTGTGATCAAGGAAATCCTTTCGTTCCTATATCATTTAAACATAAACTAATGATCGCATAATGTATTCGCTTATTTTGGTTGTATAATGCATTAACATTTTGGTTTGCATAACGTCATATACTGCTTAGTATCTTAATTATTGGTTATAAAGTTCGCCCATGCAATAGTTATTTGTTTCGAGTTAAAGCTAATAAAGTTAATACGTGTATACACATTATTACTTTAATCTTTTTCGATTGCGGTTTTTGTTTCGTGATTTTGGATAGACAAAACTTTCTTTGAGAATTTTTAGTTTCGACTTATAAAGAGGTTTAGTTTTTCAAGAACTGATTTCTCTCTAGTTTCAAGTCATGTAGAAGATAATTATTTACATTTGTTGGTCGGACCCAATCATACTTGACATTCTGAATATAAATCTTTATCCCGAATGTTGGCTATTATTTACCAATTGCTCTTGTCTTTCCTTACATGTGATTTTTAAACATATAATTTCGTCGTAAGGAAATTAATTTTTAGTTTCTTATTTTCATTGTTCGGCCTGAATAATGTCATCCTAAAGGAAGCGTTAGGATGTATTTTTCTTATTCGAATTTATCAATTTCGCAATTGTAAATAAGGAACGAAAGACTCGAGTCTACTAGTTTGTTTCACTTTGAGCTTTTCGTTATAAACACCAAATAACCATCACGTGAAACGATCTTGTATATTTTCGCTTATATAGTCGGTATTTTGGCAAAACATTTAAACATTTTTTTGACAATAGTTGTTTTCGGGCGTGAAATTTGATACATCTTAATTAATTACTTCATATGACATTCACTAAATAGTTCTTTGTGTGAAGTTTAAGCTGGTAAAGTAAATAACTACATCTAAATTTAATTACTTCCATTTTGATTGCGGTTTTTGTGTCATGATTTTTGTGGATGGACAAAAACGTTTCTTTTATGATTTCGTTCGACTTTATTTTATTTAAAGAGGTTCGTAGTTACAAGAACAACTTGGTCTATATTTTCAAATCATTTTGAAGATATTTCCATGTGTTAGGTAAACTAAATTATATTTGACATTCTGAATAAACAATCTTTATTCCGAATGTTGGTGATTGTTATTGTCTTTCCATACAGATGTTCATTTATAAAAATATATATATATATATATTTTGAGAAAGTAGATCGCACTGGCACAGGGATGCCGATTAACATAAAACGACAAATCATCATGTTTTAAATTAACTCTCAGAGACAAGTTTTCAATGGACTAAAACTCGAGTAGTCATGGGTGAGTTACATCTTTAGATATAGTGCGACTAACTTTTGAAAAATATAAATATAATTTCGTGGGAAGGTATTTTTAGATCTTATTCGCCTTTTTCGGTTTGAATAATTTCATCCTGGCTAAAGGAACCGTAATGATTTCGTTTCTTATTCGATTTCATAAATTTCGCAATTGTAAATAAGAAACGAAAGACTCGAATCCACTAGTTTCATTCACGTTGAACTTTGCATGATTAACATCAAACAACCAAAACGTGAATCAACCTTGTATATTTTCGCTTATTATCGGTATTTTGACAAAACATTTAAACATTTTGTTGACAATGGTTTTGGTTTCGGGTTCCATTTCTTTAATTTGATAGAGATGTTTATTAACTGTTACCAGTTATTTATATCTTCTTCAAACTAAGAATACTTTTCGTACATTTCGAAAGAAATGAAGTTATTATTATTGTTAGTCTCTCATTTGCATTTTACGGTTTGAATTATTTCATCCTAAAGGAACAGTTATAATGTTCGTTTCTTATTGGAATTCGTTAATTTCGCAATTGCAAATAAGGAACGAATTACTCGAATCTACTAGTTTGATTCACTTTGAACTTTGCGTTAATAAAATCAAATAACCAAAACGTGAATCAACCTTGTATATTTTCCATAATAATTGGTATTTGAAAAAGACATTTAAGAATTTTGTTGACAATGCTTTTGGTTTTAGATTCTACTTCTTTAATTTGATACAGATGATTATCAACTGTTACCAGTTATTCATATCTTATTCAAACTAAGAATACTTTTCGTACATTTCAAAAGAAATGAAGTTATTATTAATTACTTTGGTCAATAAGGTTAATAAAAATGTGAAAGCTTGGAATGTCTAATTAGTGATTATGCTTTCTTGTTTGTGATTTCGGAAAACCATTCGACGTTTGTTTACAATTTAAAAGAAAACTAATGACGGCGTATAATGTATTCGCTTATTTTGGTTTTCGAAGTCGAATGCATTCAAATTTCGGTATGTATCATTTGAAATTTGATACATCTTTATTATTTACTTACTATGAAATTCACCAAATAGTTATTTGTGTTAAGTTTAAGCTGATAAAGTAAATAAATACATAGGCCTATATATATTTTGATTGCGGTTTTTGTGTCATGAATTTTGTGGATGGGCAAAAAAGGTTTCTTTTATGATTTGGTTCGACTTTATATATACAAAGAGGTTCGTAGAATATACACGAACAACTTGGTCTATATTTTCAAGTCATGTTGAAGATATCTCCATGTGTTGGGTAAACTAAATTACGTTTGACATTCTGAATATAAATCTTTATTCCGAATGTTGGAATTGTATTTTCCAATTGGTAATGTCTTTCCTTACGGATGTATATTTATATCAAAAAATATATATAAAGTGCAACTTACTTTTGAAAAATATAGATATAATTTCGTCGTAAGGAAAGGTATTTTTAGTTTCTTATTTGCATTTTACGGTTTGAATAATTTCATCCTAAAGGAACAGTTATTAATTTCGCAATTGTAAATAAGGAGCGAAAGACTTAAACCGAGCAGTTTGTTTCACTTTCAACTTTTCGTTGTTAACATAAAATAAACAAAACGTGAATCAATCTTACGATATTTTCGCAAAAAAATTGTTGTGTTGACCAATATATTTTAAAATGTTATTACATGGCCAATGATTTTGTTTTTGGATTTTAGCCTATTTCTTTAATTTAAATGAGATGTTTAATAGATGTTATCGGTTATTCATATCATATTGAACTGTTTTAAATCAAGAATACCTCTCGTAATTATCGAAAGAAATGAAGTTACTGTATAAATAACGCTTGTCAATACAAATTTAAAAGCTTAGAATATCTAATTAGTGATTCTGTTTTCGTATTTGTGATTTCAAAAATCCTTTCGTTTTATACATTTTAAAAGTTTTTTATATATATAATTTCGTCGCAAGAAAGGGTATTTTTAGTTTCTTATTTGCATTTTTCGTTTTGAATAATTTCTTCCTAAAGGAACCGCTATGATGTACGTTTCTAGTTCAAACTAATAAATTTCGAAATTGTAAATGAAGAACGAAAGACTCGAATCTACTTGTTTGTTTCTCTTGAAATTTTTCGTTATTAGCATTAGATATCCCCAAAACTAAAATCGATCTTGCTATATTTTCGCTAATCATTTGCATTTGGACAAAAACATTTAACCATTTTGTTGACAATGCTTTTCGTTGTTGCATCCACACACGGGTACAGACAACCAATCATGACGTCAGCCTGCATGGATGTCTCACCTCAGTACCACCCAGGATCAGCGTCAAAGCTTAGACCGAAAGTATTTATTAGTGATAAGTTTTGTTATTTGTGATTTGAAAATCCTTTTGTTTGTATACAATTCAAACAAAGTCACGTTGGCGAAATGTTTTCGGTTATTTCGTTTTTCAATGTCAAATGCATTCAAATTTTTGGTTTGTATAATTTGACATAGGCCCTATTTTAATTAATTATTTCCTATGAAGTTCACCGAATAGTTCTTTGTTTTGAGTTTAAGATGATAAAGTAAATAAATATATGTACATTTTATTACTTTCATCCTTTTTTATTTCAGTTATTGATTCGCAACTTTGGGATAGACCAAAACGTTTATTTTGAGACGGGTATTATTTTAACGACTTAATAAAGAGGTGTAAGAGCTTGTCGATATTTTTTTCACACATGTTTTTGATTCAGATTTTTTGTTGTCATCCCCAAAAAAGTTTTTTTTTATGTCTTGTAAAATGATACTTCATCAAGAATGTATTTTATATCTTGTATAGATTGATAAGTCATATATACAGTCATAATACTGTAAATTCCTTTATCTCGGGTATATTTTGTTTACTTATCTTTCTGAAAATAGTTGTATACACTGTATTAGACAGTGGCTTACTTATTTCCAAATAAACTTGCCAGTACTATATCATACGCTTTTTACATGCTATTATTTCCTATCGAATACAAGTAAATAATTATTGTTGATTGGTTTTCCTATTTCTAGTTTCGAAAGAAAACTTTGTTAAAGAAGTTAAACGAACAGGGAAATGATTACACACTGTTTTGGCTATGTTTGTTTTAGCTTTGTTGATATTTAAGGCAGTTTTAAATCAATTTATATCAGTAGTATATTATATATTGAGATATATCATATACTATATACTTTCACTCCAAAAACAAACGCTTTCATCGTTTTCTTTCTAATTATAGAACAAATATGTCCTGTCCTTATATGTTAGAAATAACGTGTTAATGTGTCATCTAGTACAGGTAATGTCAATGTTTTTTTTTTACATTTTTCATTTTATTCTATCCTTCAAAGCTGGTGGTATTGGGGGGCCTTACCCTGTTTTATGTCAAGCTTTTAAATAACCTCATCTCACTCTCAGGCGGAAATATCACGATCTTATGTATTTTTATCGTTGACTTGTGTAAATATATGTAGCTCTTTTAACTGTCACTATTTAGTATCTTAAATCTGTTATTATGCTTCGTGCACTACAACTTTTTAAACCAGCGGCTTCAAACACTCTTTATAGAAATAACACTGTTTTATTGAGGAGTCAACATATTATTAATGAATATGGTCAGTTTATTGATATTTTTTTTACCTCATTATCTACTTTTAAAAGGCAGTGCAAGTCATTGCTTTTTAAGTGACAATAACACATACACTATACATAATTTATACATAGTATAATCAGTTTGCTCTATACATTTTATCTTCCTTTTATTGTTAAATATTATATAGTATTCTTTTTTTGCATATATATATTTAGTTTTTATTATTATCATTTCTTGTTATCATCACTGTATTTAGACACGTGTGCATGTGCCTGTTGTGTATGGATTTAAATAAACAAATAAACGAATAAACAAAAGCTTGGTTGTTGAGTAAGGCTATATCCGAGTGAAATGTGATAATGATGTACACAACGTTTCTCTTCAATTGCACATGACATTTACAAAAAAAGTAAATTGATCTATATGATTTAATATCTAACTTTGTTTATATGTATTGGTAAATTCATTAAAATGCTTTTATAACAATAATTGTCTTTATTCGTTAAAGAGTTTTGATTACACGAATCCATTTTAAAGTGACGTACTCTGCCAAAATAATTTTTAGAAAGTCAAACTTTTGTACCATTTCTTTCTTCGGGTGTATACAACTCCCTGTACCGACCAGCCTACAGCTTCAACCAGAGTTCAAACTTTTGCAACGTCTCTTTCATTTGGTGTATAGATTCCTTTACCGACCAGCCTATAGCTTCCGACAGGGAGTCAAACTTTTCTTATATATTTTTCTTCTGGTGCATAACTCCCTATCTCTTTTTCCCGATGCGTAGCTCCCTATACCTACCAGCCTATAAATTCCTCCAGGATGATAAATTATTGTATCATCTCTTTCTTCGGATGCATAGCTCCTTATACCGACCAGTCTATAAATTTCCTCTGGGAATCCAACTTTTGTCACATCTTTTTTCCTGATGAGTATCTCCCTATACGGACCAGCCTATATATTCTGCCAGAGGGTCAAACTTTTGTAACATCTCTTTCTTCTGATGCATAGCTCCCTATACCGACCAGTCTATAGATTCTGCCAAGGAGTCAAACTTTTGTAACTTTTAGATCTCTTTCTTCGAGTGTATAGCTCCCTATACCGGCCAGCCTATTAAAGTCAAACTTTTGTAACATTCAGTAGTTAAGTTTAAGCAGGCTGGTCGGTAGAGGGAGTTATACACCATAAAGATATGAGTACTTTAGTTTACGCATAACACCGCTATATATGTAATAGGCCCAGGTTGTGGCAGAGGGATCCTCAAAGTGACCTCGTTGTGGGTATACACCTTCATGCGCAGCGCGCACCAACGTATTATAGTATATCACCTTCGCGCACACGCGTTGTGGGTATACACCTTCATGAGCATGAGCGCATCAACGTATTATAGTATATTACCGTCACATCCTCCACGCACGTAGGTTGTAGGTATAGCCCTCCATGAGCGCGCGTTAGTCAACGTATTAGAGTATTACACCTCACCCTCGCTCACGTAGGTTGAAGGTATAAGGAGAATTTTCATCGTATTATAGTATTGGTCCTCCACGCCCTCCACGCACGCAACTTGAAGGTATAGCGCCGCAGGAGCACGAGTTCATCCTACGTATCAAGTTTAGCACCTTAACTGTTAAATGTGTCTTAACGTATTTTATGTAACGCAAACCCGCGGTTTTATTGTATGTAGACTTAAGTCTCTATACATCTAGCCCTTGTCCTCGAAGCCTGTCTAGATTCGCAACACTTGTAGCGAAGTTTAGCTGGGCAAGCGACCAAATGAGCTAATGCAGTGTCTCTGGCGTCACCGCCGACAATTAGAAGTAAACATATGACGCGTGGCTAGGTTCGCAATATTTGTTGCGAAGTCTAGCCAGGCACGCGACCAAATGACCTGATGCAATGTCTCTGACGTCACAGCCCACACTTAGAAATAAACATATGACGCGTTGCTAGCACTTGAACTCGAAGACTGGCTAGATTCGCAACAGTTGTTGCAAAGTCTAGCCGGGCAAGCGACCAAATGAGCTGATGCAATGTGCAGTCGACCACGCGGTCAACTCTGCGTTTAAATTGTATGTATTAAAAATAGACAGAATTTCGCCAACGAGAATAAGACCATATAGACAGTCTATTGAACCATTTAAGTAGTAAATGTCTTTTTATTTGTTGCAAATAATAGGAAGAATTCTTTCGGAGGATTTGGATGGCCCTGAAAAGGACCTTTGGAAGGGGATCACCCGAAAGTAGTAGTTTATTTGGAGCAGAATGAGCAACATGCGTTATATATAGTAAGCCCAGGTTGTGGCAGATGGAGCCTCAAAGCGATCCCGTTGTAGGTATACGCCTTCGCGCGCACGGCTCACCAACGTATTATAATATATCACACCCTTCACAAGGGCTCACCCCCTTCACGAGGGGCTCACCCTCTTCACCACGTTATTATGTAATACACCCGCAGGTCCCGCACACACGTCGGTTGTGGGAATTGCACCGCAGGTTCACGAGCTCAGCTCGTATTATGGAATTGGCCCCTCACGCCCCTCGCGCATGCAGCTTGAAGGTATAGCCCCTCACGCCCCTCGCACGCGCAGCTTGAAGCGTGGCGCAGGTAAAATATATCAGCGTTGGCTAGGGAGGTGATGGAATCTTGTCGAATCCAGCGTTGGAAGCGTCTCACCACTTAGGTTTCATCTACACGCTGCAGGGCTTCTGGTAGTAGGGGTATGAAAGCTGAGCTGGGTATGAGCTCAGTGGTCAGGTTGTCGTCTTCTGTCGGTCCTGGGCTGAACGAGGCTCCACAGGGCTGGGTGTGAGGAACTTATCATAGAAGGAGAGCCGTGTCCGCTGTAGATGATCTAGGGTAGTCTGGTCTAGCGGTTGCATGGGTGGTGGTGTTGCCTCTGTCTTGGTGGTTGGATATCGAGCGAGGTAATCATCCACAC
>JAVFBY010084010.1:0-12324 GCA_034781015.1 Tonicella lineata
CCTTCTGGCACTGTACATAATCACTTATGCACAGTGGGGGGTACAGCTAGTGCACTATAAACAAACACACTTCTTGTTTTGTGTGGTAACAAATCATATTTACCAAATGTAATGAAAATCAGGTAAATACTAGATTTGACCTTGGAAGTACATAGGCTGGCGCATATCGTAAGAAATATGCGAACTGTTGGCTGAAAATCTTGCCAATAATTTGTTCTACATCTTGTCCGTAAGATTTTCTATTTTCATTTACTGATGGTCTTGAACTTTGTGCTATGGCATTGGAAATAAATAGGTCATGTTCTAGGAAACTTGCGTACTAAGATTGATGATCATAAAAGAAACGGTTCAGTCTGTATCTTGTCCCAAATTTTTTTTATGCACCTGGTGACCTTGACCTTGGAAATAAAAAGGCAACTAGCCCATGTCGTAGGAAACCCATGTACTAAGGTTGATGCTCATACAACAAACGGTTCAGTCTGTATCTTGTCAAGATTTTGAATTTTTTGCTCCTGTTGAATTTGACCTATGACCTTGAAAATAACGGTTTCTTATCCATGCATTAGGGGACACATAACTAAGTTTGTTGATCATACAACTAACTGTTCATTATGTACCTCGTCCGTAAGATTTTTTTGTTGTTGCTATTGGTGACCTTGAGCTTTGATCTTTGACCTTGAAAAAAATGGAAGGGCAAAGGGAGCATGTGTAAAGTTGGTTGATAATACAGACAACCGTTCAGTCTGTATCTTGTCCACAAATTGTATATGTTTCCAGCTTGGAAATAATTAGGGTTCTAGCTCTTGCCTCGGGAAAATTTGTTCACAAGCAAAAAATCTATCACACTCACATTAGATCACACAAAAACACACACATGTAGGACACCGTTATCCCTTCCTACTTTGTAGCGAAGTGATAAAAATGGTTTACAAAATATCCAAAATGCTCACAAGATTGTTGAGAATTTCAAATTTACTGAGCAAATAGTAAAACATAGGTTTTAATGCCCTATTTTTGTAGGAAATTACTCACTATTAATCTATCGATAGTTGGATAAACTATTGTGACAGTTATTGATTTTTAAAACCATTTTACTGCGATAGTTAAATATTGTTGGTTTAAAAATATTTTATTTGAAGGAAACACATTAGGCCATTGACTTATCCCGTGGTTCCTTAAAAAACAACAGTTACAATAAATACAAAACAATTGTTTATAATGAAAGGAATAATGCAGGTGCAGTGCCGTATATATATATGTATAAGTGTGTGTTTGTGGGTAAATTAAGATAAGTAACATACATGATTATACGACGTACATTTGTATTACTCTTTTGGTTAATTGATCACTTTGATATACAATGTAGATACAAATATTGATTTAATAAATCGCTTTGTGTCTTTGATAAAAAAAAGGTCACACAATCAGTTATATAAAGATTAACATTGTTAGAATGAGAGTCGCTGCCAAACAGAAGTAAAGTATTAGTTGACGTAATCTCTTCTTCAAAACCAGATTCTTATTTAATCGAACAAGTATTCTTGCTTGATGGTACATTGTTCAATGAAACAGAAAATGAGTGGCTGATTCGTCCGAAAAAACACATATACATTTTGAGGACATTTTTAGAAAATTTGTGAACATGTCTGAAGATAAGGAACTGCATCCCCACCTTAAACGACAAAGTTATTTATTTTACCTAACACCACTTAGGAGGTATAGGGCTTTGGTACATCTTAAATAATTTGTTTCAGACGATTTAACTGGCGATGGCAGTGCATTACAATCTCGGACTCTTTGAGGTGAAAAGTTAATTTCGAAAAGTTTCAGTACGGCACAAAAGGGTGTAATAAAAGAGGGATTTCGAGTAGAATATGGGTTCCGATTCATAGACATTAATGGAATATGCTTAAATAATATATGATTTTCGTTATTTTTAATAGAATAGAATACACATAACCTGTGTATCTAACGACGAATTTGCAACTTGAAAACCCAAGATTCATGATAAAGAGTAGTATCACCTCTGGTTTAACCAGTTATTGCAGGCAATGCTTCTTTTTGTATATTGTCAAGCTTAATTTTATTTCTATCTGCCAAATGGTCTCAAACTAAGTCTGAATATTGTAAAACTTTGTCGTAAAAAACTTTTAAAGATTATCTCCAAAGATTTTCGGTCTAACTTATATTTTAATCACCGAAAACTTGAAAGTTTAGAATTAGCAGTAGCTAAAAGAATATCAATATGGGTACTCCAAGCACCATCCGAACTGAAAACTAACCCAATGTGTTTATTTTTTCCCCCTGAGAAATAGGGGTTTTGCTAAAAGAAACAAAAATGTCTGACTTATTGCGCCGCCTTGAAACCAGAAGAGGTGTGGTTTTAGAGGCGTTAATATCAATCAGCCATTTTCCAGCCCACTGTACAATAGCAATAAAATCGGAATGTATGTCATTAAAATCCTCAACATTTTCTAAAATATCTGAAACAACATAAAGGCAGGTATCGCCAGCGAATGAACGAATATTACTTGTAATATGAGCTTGAAGGTCATTGATATACACAAGAAATAGCAGCGGACCAAGAACTGAACCCTGAGGCACACCCGCATATGTATTAAGTAATTCTGACTAATAGTCATTTAAAACGACACACTGGCACCTGTCTTCCAAATAGTTGGACAACCAATAAAGGATATTCTCATTGATCCCATAAAATTTCAATTTCGCTAGAAGTCCCTTGTGCTAAACCCTGTCAATAGCTTTTGCAACATAAAAAATATAAAGAATATGCCTTTGCTACAATCTAATGCTTTTACAATTTCGAAATAAAGATCAAGCAACTGAATAACAGTTGATTTTCAAGGAGCAAAGCCGAATTGCACTGGTGATAGAGATGATTTTAAATATGAAAACAAATTGATGAAGACAGGTGTTTCAAAGACCTTGCTAACAAGACTCAAAAGTGATAGAGGTCTATAATTAGACCAAATATGTTTTGTCGCCCTTTTTAAATAAAAGAACCTTGAACTTTGACCTATGATGACCTTGAAAATAAATAGGGTTCCAGCCTTGTGGACGGGAAAATTTGTCAACAAGCGAAAAATCTATCACACTCACATTATATCACACAAAAACACACGCAAACACACACACGTACGACATCGTTATTGTATCTCTTCCAACTCCGTAGGGAAGTGATAAGAATGGTTTACAAAATATCCCAAATGCTTACAAGATTGTTGAAAATGCCAAAATTTACTGAGTGAATAGTAAAACATAGGCTTTTATGCCCTTTTTTGTAGGAAAATACTCACTATTAAACTATCGATAGTTGGATAAACTTTTCAGATAGTTCGACGTGTTACACTCCTAGTTTAAATCTAGTGACGGAGGTGCCAGTATAAATGATGAACAAAAATTGATTGATCGGGTACTTTCGCAAAAGTCATGCTAAAATGGCTTTTAAATATTATGCGGAAAACCGGAGTGTAAGATCGATATCAATATGTATCATCATTCTGCCTCGTTCGTCAACATTTCCCGTATTTATGTATCGGGTGTATCAACTTCCACCGTTCTACACTGTACACTGATACCACAAATTTGGAAACACTCTCGAAATAATTTCAATAATTAATGGCTTAGTAAGCATAGTCCGAAATAATGTTTGATCTACATATATATAGGATAACATTTTGAGCTGATTTAAATTGTAATGTATAACTTACTGAAATGACTATTCCGTGACGAAATTGGTACGCATCAAGTTCTACTATCTTAGCCACAAGTACACTGGAATTGGTCCAGGCGGGGTCAAAATCTGGTTCCCGGTCAGATTTAAATTGTCCGAAATCAGTAACGAACCGGAGCTCTTGCTTGGAAGAAAGGTGAAAGAAGTTTTTGTCAGAGGTCAGCGATGACTTTACTTTAACTACTAAAAACTGTAACTCCATCGGCTTAAGTTCAGTCTTTGGACAATCGACAATCCAGGCCAAATCGCGGTCAGCTTTTCTAGACTGTCCTGTAATTGTATCAAACATATCAATACCCGAGCCTGTCTCAGGTTTGGTGTAACTCGATGCCTTAGAATTGCCGCTTACTGCTTCAGGTGTTATGGTTCTTGCTCTCTCTGATTTTTTTACTGTGGCAATTGCTCGAACACAAGTCTCTTTGTGTTGCTTCCAATCCGTTGTCTGACATTCACGGGAACAATAAAATGTTATTTTACATTTACCACACCATTTCATTTTGTACTCCTCTTTACCGCAAGTTGAACACCTATGTATAGTAGACATAGCGAAAACCCTCTAAAACACATTGGTGACACCTATTTTTTCAACATAGGCTATATATATGTGAATGACAGTGAAAATGAAAGTCAAATGTTTTTCCCCAAGTGACGTAGATACTTTGACTACGTCACTTGCCTGCTAAGAGATCTAGCTACATGTATCTTAGGATCGACAATGAGAGACGATTTAGCTGATTCGTGGAAATGATATTGAACAGAAGGCTCCATATGGCTGATGTAAAAGTTACCTACTATAATAAAGCTATACTAAAATCAATACACTTTACATTTACCTAGCTTGTCATGTCCGGGACATCGTCGGCTGTTCCAGTGTTTATACACTTCCAGTGTTTTATATAATGTTATACAAAATACAAGAATAATATAACTGAACACATTGCATGTATATTTTCTTATATTCAATATTTTATAAAAACTTACGTAATTAGACATATATTATATTGACATGCAATAGAATAATCCATGCAATGGAATAATGTAAAGGGGAACAACTGTATCGTATCTTATGCAATGGAAACGTTTTCAAATTTGTAGGCCTATATACGCCACGACCAAATCTACAACGTATAATGAAAATCCCCAGCCAGCTTTACAGCTTTACTTTTACTTCGTTCCAATTCACTCTGTACCCATATTTATTTATCTATTTAAGTTATCTGCACATCTGTCAATCCTGCACAGCACCAAAATATATGTACAATGTAATATATATAGTGGGTAGCATTATGAGTAATATGCTCAAAGCTCCCATAGGAATAAAGCTTATATAAAAAAAAATGCTTGGTAAGAACTATAAGTTCTCTAGATTTTAACACATGTAGGCTAGTACTCGATATCACGTTTCATTTTCTATTTTCATTACGGTATAGGCCTAGTCTGCCAATGGGTGAAGAAATCCCCCTAAGCATTGACATCGATCACTGGCAACATAAAAGACGAGACAGGACAGAAGAAAAAAAAACGCACAAGCAATTATACTTCCTGGTGTCAATTAGCTCAAACAGAACTGGGGCATCAGGAAGCTCCCACTCACCAACCCAATTGTATGAAACAAAGCATAAAACTTACACAAAACAAATATGAAACGCTATATAAATGTTCTTCATGTTGAAAACTTACTATATATCTGAGAGTAGTCAATACGTTCACTGTTTAAATCATACCGTCTTACCCCAGAAGGGTCTGTCAGTGGACGGAACACAGAAAGAAAAACACACACAAAAAAATAATAAACAATACACCAATAAGAATCTTTGGTTGAAACCAAAATTTGTAGTAGATATACATGTATTTATTGTGTTTGTAGTTTAGTAGCACCTCACAGTTAAGCAAATGATGGACACTGGACATATCCTGGGGCGTTGTTACCTCAAATTATTTATGACAAACTTTACTTACATAAAAGAACCCACATTGGAGGCATGTCCATTTTTCTTTCTCTGCATTTATAAAGATATTTAAAAAAAAATTTAACATTTGAACTCATAAGTAAACATTTGCTCAATCTATAAATTTGTAAAGTTTAAAGCGCAACGCACCGAATAATATATACACAGCAATCCCATCCGTCGTTTACAGGTGAAGAAGCCATATTCCAAGTTTGTAGTCACATGGCGAATTGTTTTCGAGCTTTTGTGTTCACAACACATAAATATGAATGTTCTTTAATGTGAATTACAATTCTGTATATCTTTTCTTACTCCAACTTTTAATTTACTTTTTAAATTACTATTTAATCACACTACCTAAACCAAGACGGATCTTGGATTGGATTGATTGTTTGATTGATTGGGGTTTAAAGCCAACTCACCCACCCAATTATATGAAACAAAGCATAAACCTTAAACAAAAGTAATGTGAAATATTATATAAATGTTCTGCATGTTGAAAACTTAATTTACCTCTCAGTGAGAGTAGTCAATATGTTCACTGTTTAAATCATACCGTCTTACACCATAAAGATCTTTCAGTGGAAGAAACACAGAAAGAAAAAAACACACACACAAAAATAATAAACAATACACCAATAACCATCTTTGCCTGAAACCAAAATTTGTAGTAGATGTACATGTATCTATTGTGTTTGTAATTTAGTAGCACCTCACAGTGTTAAGCAAGTGATGGACACTGGACATATCGTGGGCCGTTGTTTCTTCAAATTGTTCATGACAAACTTTACATACATAAAAGAACCCATGTTGGAGGCATGTCCATTTTTTCTCTCTGCATTTATAAAGATATATAAAAAGATTTTTTAAAATTTGAACTCATAAGTAAACATTTGCTCAATCTATAAATTTGTAAAGTTTAAAGCGCAAAGCGCCGAATAATATATAATATATATACAGCAATCCATCCGTCGTCTACAGGTGAAGAAGTCACATTCCAAGTTGTCACATGGTGAATTGTTTTTAAGCTTTTGTGTTCACAACACATAAATGAAAATATCACCAAAAAATGTAATATCGGCCTTATTATTGCCATGAACTTGGGGAATTCCATCCCCATTAGCCATTTTGACATGCGAAAGCTACATTCTAAGTTGGAACTTAATAAGGATTTTGTTTTCTAGTTGAATCTCACATGAAAACTGAAATGGCGGCCCTTGTGTTGCAATGAATTTGGTGGAGTTTAATCTTATCCACAGTCTTGACTTGAGAAAGCCACATTCCACGTTTGACGTCAAAGGCGAATTTGTTTTATAGCTGTTGTGTTGACAACACAAAACTGAGAATATCACCTAAAAACTGTTATGGCGGACATATTGTTGCCATGAATTTGATGGAATGTAATTTCATCTGCGATCTTGAGCTGAAGAACATAAATTCTTAGTTTGAGCGTAATGTGTTCACAAGACATAAAACACGCAATTAATGGCGGACTTATAGTTGCCGTAAATTTGTTGGAATGCAATCCCACCCGCCGTCGTCAGACAAACAAGCTGAGTAGCAAGCAGGTCCTCCTCAAAAAGCTCCCTTTGAAAACAAATGCACCGAAACCTGTAAATCAATTTCCCTCTACTTATATTTGAGAACCCTTTCGTTTTTAAAAACATAGTTACGGACAGTGAAGTGAAATTATGAGAAAAACATTACGACAACAATAATTTTTCTTAAACAAAACTAACGCTTTTCTTTTATGGAAATACTTTTCGTTTTTCTTTTAACGTTGTTAAAAGTAATATTTTTTTAATGTGAATTAAAATTCTTTATCTCTTTTTTTACTCCAACTTTTAATTTACTTTTTAAAGGAACAATCAGACCGACTAAAATATGATGCAAAACAGCTATAAGGATTAAAAGTGATATTTTATTTTCTAATTTATTAAAAAACGATTCGGGGTTATGCATTTGCTTTAAAATTGAACATGTTGGGAGATGTCTCCCTTAAACGTCTACAGATGTCACCAGTTTACACTTGATAACTAATCTGTACTGTTAACCCCAACTTACAATGTATGCAGTCATATTAGTAAAGACCCTATTGGTATTTGATTTACAAATGAAAGAATCGTACACATTGCTTAACGCCAACCGAATCTCAATAAAACTCAGAAGGCCTACACATCAGTTTGCTGTCTAGGCAAATGTTGCTGTTTATTTACTAGTATGTAATTATTTCCTTTTTCGTCTGCAGGCGGACGGGTTGTTCAGCTTCGCAATGCCCTGGTTCTCTCAGAACTAGGTGACATACCCCTGAGCACGGCGATACACATTTAAGCAACCAATCAACTTATCTTCTTGTTTTGTTTAACAGCTGCTATATGCATGTATCTATTTTAGTAAAGATAACGTGCTACTAGACTGTACACAAGATACATACGTAACGATCGTCTTACCTATTGCTACCACATGCTGTAGGCCTACATAACATCAACAATTCAGATTTTCACCATTGCTTTTAACCATCATCTTTTTTATAGCACTCTTTCGCCAAAAAACATTCTGTGTTCCCTATTTGTCGATTAATTAAGTCATTAATTATTTAAACGTCCACACTGCCAGACATACCCCGTGGTCCTAAGCAAATACGAATCCTGTGGCCGCAGGCACAAATGTCAAGGTGTGGAGGCATATGTCAATAATACATGCCTCAACACCTTGACATTTGTGTTGTGTACATGTATAAACAAATACGAATCATTTGGCGGCAGGCTTTGGAGCATATTGTACTTATACATGCCTCAAAGCCTTGACATTTGTGTTGTCTGTTTATACACTCTCTTTTTAAGAAAACTATGGTAAAATTGAAAATTCTGGCTAGATTATGGCTTGTGTATACTTATAAGATATATACTGCCAAATTTTCAGAACAATCCTAACATTATTGGCAGAGATATAGTCCATTAAGTTAGTGAGTGTTACAGCAACAAACTCGCCAACAGGCGAGTGAGTAAGTTTTGTACACCACGGATAAAGAGATGTTAGTGATGTTAATAATTACAGGTTAGTCATTTAAGCAAACAGTTTTCTGCGGTAATGAATAATATATTTGTAGCATGGGGTAAAACTAATGATATATTAACTGTCGACCAATGTGGATATCAACCGGGTTTAAGAACTACAGATACGATATTTGTTTCGCACAGTTTAATAGAAAATTATTTATAGTTAGGAAGGAGAAAAACCTATGTTGCTGTTTTCTAGACTACAAGAAAGCATTCCATTCTGTTAAACATAAATTAATGTTTTATAAATTTCAAAAATTGGGGGATGGAGTTTTGATATATTCAAATGTTGGAAATGTTTGGATGTTTTTAAATCCATGTAGGTAAAATTGAATGGTGTGCTAAGTAAGACTTTTTATCTGACTTTTTCAATATACGGATAGGTTTGATGCAACGGGCGCCCCGATCGCCCATTCCTTTTTTTATTTTTCGTTAACGATCGTGAAATGCATCTTTAAGATAGTGATATTAAATGTATTGATATATGATTGAAACACATGTTTGTATCAAAGATACATAGGCTCTCAAAATAAGCTTTTTCAGTAAATTCAGATATCAACGATTTTAAGTGGTATCAAAGTTAGTTCATCAATTAAAATAATACCGCAGAGATTAAAATTATTTAATGTGTACTTATCGTGTATGAGCCAATAGAAATCATGGTACATATCGAACTCGCCGTAAAACAGCATGCTGATTGGTATTATTAGGGCCCTAGTTTTCGTCAATCGATCCTGCCGTATTACGCTTCAGCAACAGTTAATAGTGACCGAGGAACATCGCTAACGGATAAGGTTAGAATAGATACCGACCTTTGCCGAGAATGAAAGCGGAATTTCGCCTAATAGGCTCACTAGACTGATTTGTGCTAAGGTACGAATGTCTTATCAAGGCAAGTTGACACCCCTTATTCTTCCCTTGATTTTAAGAATATTTAAATTTTTCAGTTTTAGTTATTTACAATCTACCACTTAGCGTAGAAAGTTAAGGGTGGGATTAACGAAAAGCTCATAACTTCGGCTTTCTCAGAAAAATAAGTATAACTCATTTGATTCTGTTTTAACAGCAAACATACCGTATTTTGAGAGCATATGTATCTTTAGTGAACGCTGATGAAATGTTGCTAATAGCAAACAACGAAGGAGATTTACATCAAATGCCAGTTTGGGACTATTCTGTTTTGCATGGGAAATTGATGTTTTTTTTTGTTTATTTCTGAACAGTATGAGAGGCCATAGGCCCGACTACATGCTGAATAAGAACACATTGCATACGTACATAATGACAATAATACATAATATAAAGCCATTTTACGGAACAGTGGTTACAAATTTACTTTAGGCTCTCTCATATTAAGTGTTTTAAACAGGAAAATTTTGCTAAATTAAATATCGGACTGTTCTTTCCGTTCGACATCAACAAATATAAACGGAATAATTATCTGTTTTGTAGAAAGTTGATAGGGATGTGTCTAGCAGTAAGATCTTTATAAAATTAGAAATAACACAGTCCTTATTGGAAGTCCTTATTAAGAGATAACAAACCTTACTAAGTCCTTACTAAATCTTTACCTGAGCAAGTCCTCACCACGTCCTTAGCAAGTCCTTAGCAGGTTCTTTGCAGGTCATAAGCATGTCCTTACTAGGTCCTTTACTAAGTTCTCATCAGATCCTTGTCAGGAACTTACTAAGCCATTATCAAGTTCTTACCAAGTCCTTATTAAGTCATATTAAGTCCTTATTAATTCTATATCAGGTCCTCGTAAGGTCCTTATCAAATCCTTTCCAAGCCTTTATCAGGAGATGCGGACTAATGACACAAATGTATACCTGTATTAAGATAAGAATACCTAATATTTAGCCGTTTTACGGAACACTGATTACAAATTTAATTTCTGTTCTCTCATAGAAAGCGCTAAAACAGAATTTTTCTAAATAAAATAATGTTCTGAACTTTCTGATCGACATCAACACATTGAATCGGAATAATGATTCCGATGAGTGTCATATAACTTCATATAATGGACAAAATAAAACGAATGGTACTCTGACTATATCACATCTTTTGAACACAACTTACATTAACGTTTCTCTAAAGGAACACCATGAAGTAAGTCTTCCAATGTCGACCATCAGACCAGCCGAACCGATACGAAGTTTTGACAAAGCAACTCTGTAGTTTGTTGGTATTGAATTTTAAATACACATCTCACAATCCATACATATTTTATAAAAGTCACATCTAGACCTGATAGCAATTTTGTCTAGCCAACTCTGTTTGCAAACATCAAGAAGGCGTTGTCGCAAAAGTGATATAAATATATTGTGGTCACCCACTCCTTGGTAAAGCCAGGCATAATCAGGACCTACATTATTCAATAGGACACGAACATTACCTGCCCACGAACTTTCCCCCTTTCTATCCATATTAAGTAACATTTTGTACCCTTTGTGTAGATAGCGACCTTGAGACATTGCAATTAATTTTAGCCAGTATTTTATAGATTTAATCGCCGTGGTACAAAACAGTGACTATCGACCACATTCACCTACAGCCATTGCATTCGGAGTACTCGTACCAGTTCATAGCCACTTTTTGCAAGCTATATTTTGTATACGTTAAATCTCTCCAAAGGTCTGCAAACCTCACGTGTTAATCCTGATAGAACTAAAATTGCAGTGTTTATAGGTGGCAGAAATTTTACTGAAGTAGTGGATAGATTTATTGATTTAGGAAAATCTCTCATATGTAATGGAACATTTTGTATAACACCAAAATACTATCATAACAGGGTATGAACTCATTATATGGCCTGTTCAAGACAATGAAGGACTATAATTTAATTTTTCTACCAATCTATATCTGTTTGATACATACGTTGCGCCGATTTTAAATTATCTTTTTGTAAAAATGTATTGGGTTTGGCCAAACAAACTTTGAATACCATGGTCCTCATATATATTGAAGTCCGAAAACTGTATTATAAAGGTTGTTTACACGCATTTATACTATAGAATAGATTATGGTGGACAAACTAAAAACGGGCTGTTCAACGTAAAACACGAGTTAGAAAAGAGTGGTTATGGTTATTATGTCTGGTTACAGCAAAATGTGGCTAGCGAAACCGTGTTCATTAAATTATTTATTCAAACACTGAAAGATAACTATTCAGCTGATAGAAAAGGGAGAAAATGTTACTTATAATAATGTCCTCTTACGACATTCTACTCAATTCCGCCGTGCCATACGAAAAAAACTCAAGTTTGTGGCAAGACAATCAATACAATCAATTTGTAAAATTAGATTAGGCTCCCACCGATTAGAAATTGGAAGTGGTCGATATGAAGGTTTCACCACCAACAATAAATGCATGATGGTTGTACGGGCGGTGGCATTTACAGCAATTAGCACACTATGGCGTCATCGTTGTTAATATACGTTTCTTTAGATCTCTTCCAGCCTCTGGAATAAGAGCTGTGTGTTTTGAGCTTTATAATATTGACAAAACTCTGGAGGAACTGTGCATTTTACAGAACGTTTCACATTTCTCAGGCTAAATAAA
>JAVFBY010084121.1:0-12324 GCA_034781015.1 Tonicella lineata
CACTTTCTCAATGTTTCTGAACATCCAATGTATTTGTGTATTTATTCTGGGTTATTGCGTAGCATTATCAGCATCTACACACTTGCAATACACTCTTGCAATACACTCAACACTTTTTTTGTATAAGGAAACATGTATATCCTGTGGGTTCTTGTGTAGTGTGTTGAAATCCAATTTCTGCATGATAAGTTGATCACATCATGCCATTTCCGATCTCCGGTCATATCGATTAAAATCAATAAAACCTATACCATTACTGAAAGTAAATATCTTTAGTACGAAACAAAATTGAATCGTGTATTCATTTTCTTCTGTTGTGTGTAAATATAGGGGGGGGGGGGGCAGATCCAATTCATCTTTACACCATGACAGCCCGCTTGTCGGTCACTCTGATTCGTCTACACGCGTACGTCCCAACAATAGGTCCAGTAACAATAGGTCTTTCACAATAGCCTTCGATCTGTGTATTCCTACGCCGACTATCGCAGCCTACATTTGATTGGTTGTAGATAATCGTCCGTTGGCCAGTAGTTTATCTCCACTCTCTCCTACCTGGTCAAAGAAACAAATAAGGTTTAAACGATGAATGTAAATATGTAATTATGTATATTTCGAGAAAGTAGATCGCACTTGCACAGGGATGTCGATTAATAAAAAACGACAAATCATCATGTTCTACATTAACTCTCAGATACAAGTTTTCAATGGACTATAAATTATGTATATATACACATTTTTATAGTGTGGTTATAACGCCATAAGTTTGCTTTAATAATTTGTAAAAATGATGTGAATACGATAACAATATTACTCGAAATGCCAGGTATTTGTACTAGAGTTAAGAATTCAATCAATAATCAAATACCAACATATACATGAATATACATATGTTCACATCGGCACTGAATTATGTGTTAGCAGGATTATTATAAGTAAGCAAATAATTGTCACTACATGCAATAATACATAAAACCATAGTTCGGAAAAAAGATAAATAAAAAAGTTAATTTTTAAAATAATACAGGAAATGGTGTGAAGATTTGTCGGATGTCAAATATAAGGTGTGTCCAGTTGACAGCATGGGATAACTGTTTTTTATATTTATTTATATTTGTTTGATTTTCGCCGCTCCTATTTTTTTGTTTAAAAAAAACCACACACATGGTCGGTGGTCTGTTTAATGTGTATAAGGCGCGTGTCACAAAAATCACAGCAATAAAAGTTCAATGCCTCTGGAAAAAAAACACCGGAGATACTGATTATTTATCGCGCGACGAGCATGACTTTGTGTTGAATGAGTATTAATAGCCATATAATCAGATATTCTGTTTTATTAAGGTAGTAAGAAAAACACCTTTCCTTACAAACAGAGAATAAACTGAGAACGTTTAACCTGTGAAACAAAGTGCGATGATAAGTAAATCTGATAATTTAAGGATGTATTAATTATTTATGTCTTGTCGTCTCGAAAGGCATAATAGGTTTGTTTACAGACATTCGACAGGTTTTTGTATTTACCACTAAGCTAGAATATTCAATCAAAGTTCTAATTTTAAATTAGAATGATTATTCTTTCCACAAATAACAATATTACATCGGTAACCTTTGTTACTGTCTTGATACTTTTAGATTTACTAATTAACATACTTACTGGAAGACATACATTAGACGTAGACGTCGTTGTTAAGAAAATAATTAATTTATTTTACATTGTATATGGGACGGACCATGTAGTGTACATAATACGTAAATACTTTTGTCATAAGATTTTTGTTTAATGCATTACAGCTAATACTACATGAAACATAACAAAACCCATCTGGCCTATAAAAATAATAATGCTGAATAAATCTTGGGCTATCAACTAACATGGACATTGGCATAATGATAAAACCAATCGAACACCTTAATGTTCAAGACAGAGCTATATAATTCAAGGAATTATGTTTATGCTTTCGGCAAATATAAGCAGGGTAGTTTTTTAAGTTTAAAAATCATAGGAAATCATACGTAGTTAAATTCTTAAAACACAGGTATATAACGTTGTTGTCAAGAAAACTGAGATTAAATTTTAATTAAACAGTTGTTTTTCAACTATTGGGCAAGCGCCGTTTTATTTACAATAGAGAAGGATATAATTTAACATCTTTTGTAAAATATTGGAACAGAATTTAGAAGTATAGAATACTACATAGCATACCACTCTGAGATAGAAATCTAGTGATAAATATATGTTTAAATAATCAAACATTTGTATATCTTAAAATGTCAAGGACTAGTATCTCATTTGAGATCATTATGGGAAGGGCTTAGTGGAGATACTAACTTGGTATATATATATTTAAATACACGACGGAGGTGTGATGTGCACGGCTAAAGCCGAGAAAATCCGGGTGGATTTAGAGAAAATTGGAATCTTGTGTCCAGATAAAACGATATATTATCTTGTCTATCAGAAAGCCCTTCCCTTTGCTGGGTGAAGCCTGGTCAAGCGGGTAGTCTTTGATCTTTCTAAACAATCCTGGAAGCTAACACAAACTGGCCTTTCTAGCAATTAAACAGCAATAAAATGTCCGCTTGGTGGCTGTTCACTATACTGATTTATGATTAGCCAGCCAGTGTCCAATATCAGACCCGTATTGTTGATGGTATGGAGTGATAGACATGGAGAGTGGATTCGGGTGGAAAACAGCCCGGACTAAAGTATTGGCTCAGTCAATTGGATTTCCTGTGCTCAAGACTCCCAGAATTACTAAAAGAAGACAACAAACCAAACTGACCCCCTGCTTTCCTAACAGTAAATTTCGCTGGAGTTTTATTAACGGACATTTCTTCTCAAGGTGTACTATAATTCACTCTATAGCCTATAGCATTTAAGCATACCGATTTAGAATGCTTCTCTGAAGTGTTTTTGTTCCTCAAGTTTGTTCTCGACCACAATCTTTTTTCTTCGCTTTCTGCGCATAGAAAGACAGAAGCTGTTTGATCTAAAATTCCCGTGTACAATTTGACAATCCCAACGCTGCGTGTACTGTTCCTACGGTTATAAATTAGCAGTAACAATATGCATAAATAATAACTTATTTAATGGATACGGACATATTTGAAGAGAGTATAATTATTATCTCATCAATAATTTGAATGAGATCAAGTTAGGAAAGGCAATTGATAATTATTGCTATCAGCGTCTCTGTGGTGTCTGCTCGTAAATAAGCTGTACGATTCACAGAGGACTAGATGTTGAGCTACACCACCCATAGGTTCCAGCAACATGGGTCGGTTGTTTTAACAACTGGATTCAATTCAAACATGGCCGATTTGTAAAAACTTATATATATACTTTCACAAAAAAAATGTTGTGTGCGACATAGCCATTTTAACTTTTGAATATGTATGTTAAAACTCAACAATTAAAATGCAAAACTCCGATAAGCACTCTGCGACTCTAAGGGATTATTAAATAAGTGCCGTAATTTATAAAATTTACCACAGCCCAAAGATAGAGGCGAGAGAATAAGTTAAACCAAAATATATGTAAGTTTTAACAAAATGAAATGCTAAAACATTCAAAACTATGATCTATAGTAAACCAATAAATAAGATAGAGAACACGTCAAATCGGCAATAAGAAGAACAAAGACGAAAACCAATGGCTGTGAAAAACCGAAAATCCTTCAAAGCTGATTTTTTCAAAACTAATAACTGTACACTCCATTGCTATATTCACCTGAGGATTATAATTATGTTGTAATATTTAAATCGTTGATATTTTTTCTTATAATTTAAACGTATTTAAAAACTCACCCCCAATATACGAATATGCATACATTTATGTTTTTGGTGTAACTTACAAATAAAGTATATACGTCAAGAAATTTTATTGTAGAGAAAATTATGACAATTACCAAAGAAGACATATAAAATATTCAATAACTATCAAAGAAAATGTTTGTATTACTAAATAATTTAACTTTCATGAAAAATGCAATAATCGTCGTTTGGAAAACTCACGAATGAATTCATTTAAAAAATAAATATTAGAGTAAATAAACATAGGCTTGTTTAAGAAAATAAATAATTAAGGAGGGATCAAATAGCATAAGCTATAATACGAATGATACAAAGGCACACTAATGAAACTTTATAAGCTGTTATTTTTTAAAAATTAAAATACATACGGGTTAATATCCTTACGTTGACTCAGTTTACAATCAAACATTTTCATGGCAGTCTGCCCTGAACAGATTGGCAACGGCGATAAATCTAAAGATATTGGTGAATTTAGAAGCCAATTTTTTTTCTGACGTAGGTTAAACCTGTATGTTGTTTTTTTTAAACAACTAACCGTATACATACATGACTGGTACCGTTCTGAATGAGCAAGTTGTGTCAACAGCTGTAGGTACAGAGGCTAGCCTCAACCGTCAGCTGTCTAACATAATCACATATGCGTAACCGAGCGTACGTCGAAAATGTATTCTCTCGATTGAACAATCGATCTGGTATTAGCAATGTACAAGAAAATATACAAGAGTTTTGGTTCTAATTTTTAAGTATATTCATGTAGGCCCCTGTTTATCATTACACTTTAAATGCGGTGCAAAGCCTACATGTTTAAATAGCAAATGCCTAAATATAACTATTTCTATGAGGACCTTGTGATTAAAAAAATATTTTGTACAGGTAAACTGCTTTTCAAAATAGTAAGCTTCTAAACAAGGATCTACCTTCCCAATTTACGTATTTTATATTATGCAAAGGATGGTAATTTGGTACAATATTACTTGTTTGAATATAAGCGTACAGGTTCGCAAAATAAAATAAAAAACATTTCAAATTGTTAAATGAAATACTGCAACACATAGAAGTTGTGCTAAATGTTTTCAATAAAGAATTTAAAAAAAACGTCAAGCTATACATTACATTGCTCTGGAAATCTAGTCGGTTTGCGGTCCGGTTTGGCTTGACTCATTTTGGCTTCAAGGAGTTGTCGCCCCTGATCGACACCACATCTGTCCAACGCATTTTAAAATAGAGAATCGAGCCATTTTCTCCTTTCCGTCCAGTTATAGGCTCTAACGTATTTACGAGCCATCATGATGTTCACATTAAATTAACTATCGCTGCATGGAGAGTAATAGTGCAGATAAAGTGTCTCATTCACTGTTTTATATCGTTTTTTCTGTCTTTTACTAACTTATTGGCTCGGTCCTCTGTCAACTTTTCGTCTATTTTTAATTTTAAATCTTTTGGAAGTTAAATTTATTTGATTCATTCTCTAAGCACACCTTTTGCCCCACGGTGAACGGGGTCTAGATCTTACTCACTCTCATGTTGGGGTCTTTGTCGTTATTGTTGTCCGTGTTCATGTAACACTAACTTAATGGACAATTTCTCAGTCAATAACTTGGGTATTGTTCTGAAAATTGGACTAGTTGTCTTTCCCTCAAGTATTTGAATAACCGCTGTGTAGAGAGTGATAGTACAGAGAAAGTGTCTTATTCACGGTTTTATATCGTTTTTTTCTGCCTTTTACTGACTTATTGACTCGGTTCTCTGACAACTTGCCTTCTATGTTTAATTTTAAGTCAGTTGTAAGTTAAATTTATACAATTTATTCTCCAGCACACTTTGTACCCCACGGTGAACGGGCTCTAGATCTTACTCACTCTCATGTTTGGGCCTTTTGTCGTTGTGGTTATTGTTTTCCTTGTTGATGTAATACTAACTAAAGTGACTATATTTTCCAGTCAATAATGAATGATTTTTTTTCTGAAAATTGGGCGGTGTATACCTGATGGCAACACGCACATCATAACGGAACCGCGATTTTAAATTTTGCGATTGTTTTCTTAAATAGTGAATTGATTATGTTTGTTAATGCACTCAGCACACATGCCAATGCCTGCGACAGCTGGTTTTGTATTTGCTGCCGGCCACGGGGTAAGTCTCGCCTTGTCTGATGAGCCAGTACTTAGACAACAACAAGTATGGCTTATCAATACACTAGCGTTGGCATTCTTCTCAAACAACAAGTTAAAGGTCGAATGCAGATAACTCAGAAAAAAACATAATATGGTATTAAAATCAAACTTTCTTTGTAAGGCTTATCAATCAGATTATTAGTCACAAATAAATAAGTAATAAATAAGTGATAAATAAGCAGACAAGGTCGCGCGGCGAGACAAACCCCGCGGCTTGCTAGAAATGTATTGTTAATACATGCCTCAACATGCACCTTGACATTTTTGTTGTGTGCATTTATAATCAAAACCATAGACAAAATTGAAAATTCCGGCACCGTTATGACTTGCGCATTACCGCCAGGTATATAATGACACATTTTTAGAAAAATCTTTGCATTATTGACTGAAAATAGTCTATTTAGTTAGTGTTACAGCAACAACAACAAAAGCCTCAAGATGAGAGTAAGCAAGACCTTGCAAGAGTTAACGAGTAAAAAGGTAAATGTGTTCATAGGTGTATCAATCGTTTTACACATTATTAGAAATGCGAAATGTTCATGTGTGGAGAAGTAAACAATCTTCTACCTTTAAAATATATATTACACATTGAGCAATCAGCCTACCTTGAATGAAACATAACTAAATAATTTAAACAACTGTATGTCATGTGGAGAAAGATCAGTTATAAAATTACTGATAATACACATATTAAATAGAAAATTAAGGGAATTTTGATTAGGCCTTCAGTAAGCCTATGAACTAATTTGTCTGGGGTTCATCAAGTTAGTCATTGGACTATTGCGGTAGTCCACAACAATATTGCGACACTATTGCAATACATCGGTCACTATTGCGATAATATTGCAATACATAGGTCACTATTCCGATACTATTTCAATAATGGTGAGTGTAGGATTTTGTTAACAGTAAGCACAGAATATGTATTTTGAAGGTATAAAATCTTCATTAATGCATTACACTATAAGTTATTCGGTCTGTAATTTGGGAAAACCCTAAAACACAGTCAATTAAAAACATTTTCTAACTTTGTGTAGGTCATTCATGGTCTTTATATGCTCCATTTGAAAGTATTTAAGAAAAATTATGCCAGAGATGGGAAATAGGTCAACTACTGAAGATATCGATAGTTGGTACAACTATTGCGATAAACTATTGCATCGTCCAAAAAATATCGATATTCGATTGCGGAAGCAGCTATTGCAATAAATCAATAGTTCGATGTATCGCTACACTCCTACTTATTACCATGTCGCCAGAAGTTTACCTGCCTAAACAAATATGGGATTGTTACATAATTATGGTAAAAACGTCAAATAAATACTAAATACATGAAATGGTGTTGGCAAAAGTTTAGCTGGAAAACCTAACCTATTTACACCATAATATAAAACTGTTTGTGTGTTTGCTTTTTTATTGTGTTTTTACGCTGTGGTTTCAAAATATAATGCCCTGCTAGCCAACTGGGTACTGAAAACCGCCTTCAATGTCACAGGTAATACAAACTATTATTAACATTAATGGTAAAGGATCATTGCCTTGAACAAATACATAATGAACGCATATGACGGAGAAGTTCACGAGATCCGGAATTCTTTATTACTGTATAGTAAGAGTTCCCGGGGTTTACTGTCTCAAGTCACTGTCCTCTACATGCTTAGAAATCACGTGATGCCCAACCTTCGTTTGTGTCTTACTTGGCGAGAGTTGGCGAGACTTCGTGAGATTTCACGAGATCTGCTGAAGGGAGAAAACAGCTCCCAAATTTCAAATGAGATTCACAATTTTGGATATACGGTTGTTGGTTCGTCATCATATTTGATTAATTTTTCGAGGTAAGACTTTAAAACTACAATACGTTTTTGTTTTATTGTCTTGCTATTTTAAAGCTCTGAAGTTGCCGAAGCAAATACGTCGCGTACACAGAGAAAGCCTGTGAACCCCTACTCTCTTGGGTCTACCATTTGAAATCATGATTGGTCCATTTCATTGGACTAATGAGAGAGCCGACCCCTGCGCCATGCACCTTTGAATGTTTAACGTTTTGCTTTCTGTGACCTTAACATTTGACTGTACATGTCCTTGTTCGAAACATATTTTAACCAGTTATTTCTTGGTGTGTGAGTTATATTTTGGTCAATTTTACATAACAATTGGGACAGGCTTTTTTTCTGCTGACAAACGAACATACTCCTTTGCGGACAGACATGTACAAATGAAATACCATGACAGTTCCAGCCTATCGCCACGTTCAGGTAAATGACGATAACTCAGATACAGGTACACACAAGTCAACTTCGTCCTAAAACCTTTGTGCCTTTATTTAAGTATCATTTTGAATTAAGTTTTGATTTTAAAATGACATTACATTTATTTGTCGTCTGATGCAGTGCATGCCATTATATATATAGACTGACGTTTTTGATTGATTTTTGTTTTCGGGTTTAAACTGACTTACATTTGCAATTTCTTGTATTTACCCTTTGTTCTTAAATTTGAACTTTTTCTATTCACACGTAGAATAAAAATGAAAATGCATGCAGCTATATTTTACGATGGGCTATACAAGTAGGGTTAACGTTTCATCATATCAAACTGTCAATAAATTGGATGGATGTGTTTCCTGATATGCTTGTTCTTTGGATTTGATGCAATGACATTGGTAATTCCTGAAATTGGCTCTATTGAATCCATTTGTTGACAAAGCATAACACTTGAATAGATCAATTTTCATAAATCACTTTTTTCAATGGCTTCTGCTTTATCAGTTTTGTAAAAGGGAAAAAGTTAAAAAGACAAGCCTCCGTGCAAAGGAAATGGGGCGTGTTGTAGCATTTGCTTTTCCCCGTAACGAGAGTGGATTATTGCCGAGACAAAACCGGTACACCGATCGAGGGCGTAAGGAAAAAACATCTGACATTTCTATACGCTCATTGTTTTTTTTCTGACTTAGAAGAGTTTGGATCGTTCTGAGAATACTAACTATAACATTAAGCCCCAACTGTTACATTAGTCAGTTCGCTTGGATACCCCGATTATTGGAACTGTTTCTACCTGACATGATGCCGGCTAAGCCATTCTGGACTTCACCGGAGTGTTTCTCGAATTCATTACTTTTATTTACGTGATCTATTCCAATCGCTCTTGTTTTTCTCTCCTGTTTAGAGTGGAGACCAGCCCTCGATAAAGGCCACATCAGTCGTGTTGATTGCACGGTTGACCAGCAGTGTTTATTAGCTCGGATTGCCGACCATTATAGCCCCGTTTCCTCTCTTGTGAGGAGGTTCGCAGCCCTGTCAAACCATGCAATTCCAGGACCGTCAACAGAAAGAGCGCCGGCCTTTTAATCTTGGTATCGATTTCAGAACGGTTCTCGGTCGCTTCGATGAGTTCGAATTAAAGTCTGGTCGATGGGAGAAAGCGGGATTAGCTGAGATTGGCCGGCATCTAGCAGTTAGCGTGTTTCACCCACAGCCGATAAGTTCCCCATAAATCAGCTTGAGATCCTAGAGAGGAGAATGAAAAAGTCGGCAAGACGTGGGGTTCCAATTTGGTAGGATGTTGTGGTGTACTGCGACATGTGCATCTACATCTGCCCCCAAACAGCCCCTAGCCTAACCCTATTCCAATTCACTCAGTCGAACTAATTTCCAGAATTAGGTGCGTTTATTGGAAATTGAGTTTTGGATATTGTGTCGTATTCCAATTGCCCCTTTATGCAACTGTTTAGCCTTTCTATCCAATGTGGATCCCTCTCCTATTATACAATTTACTTCAACCAAAAACAGAGCGCAAATATCCCTCGAGTAAGGAAATGAATAACTGCACATTAAACTCATATCCTCGCAAGCTGATACCTAACATTGGTAAAAATTGACTTCACCAAATACAGAAAATGGCCTCAAAACAATACTTAAGTATTTTTTAGCTTTTCCAATAAATCTGCATGGCAATTTTACCTAGTTTTCTTAGTTCTCACATGATTCTTGGAGATATTTTCCGCATCTTACACCTGAACGCCTTTTCCACGAACTACGGAAGAAATGAAGGATACTGGAATCTTACTTTAATTTCCACAATCTTTTTTAAAAACTGGATTATTATGTAAACCGTTGATCCGTCAAGTGGAAACGTATAGGTGATGAAAGCTAAAGTTATTTTTACAACTTAACTAATTTTAATCGGATTTGTCGGTTTATTGGTTAATAAATTGGAAGGCCTATGACTGTACATATTTGAGTTATATTGAACATAAATTGGAAATATACAATGATTGTTAGTGCAGTTTTATTTTATATATAAACCCGCACCTCAAGACAAGTTTTCAGATCAAAATAATTGCATAGCTAAGTTTGCGGCTCAAGACTCGCATCGTCTCGAGAAGATTATCCTATCCTTATAACTACGGCTTTATCGCAAAATCCCGAGAGACTAGTCAA
The DNA here is from genome assembly GCA_034781015.1 of Tonicella lineata. NCBI lineage: Eukaryota > Metazoa > Mollusca > Polyplacophora > Chitonida > Mopaliidae > Tonicella > Tonicella lineata. Next base: position 10,424 of record JAVFBY010084121.1, read on the forward strand.
TATTACACAAAACATACTCACAGGACATTTTCATCACAGATTGTCAACTATACCACGTATAGACTCTCAAAATCAGGGTGTGTTGACAACTATAGCCTTACAAATTAAATGAGTAAAGTTTCTTTTTTCTTAAGTGCAGACAAACTGAAGGGACAAAGTATAATGTATACACTGTCAATTTGTAAGTAAGATAGAATCAATATTCGGCAACATTATCGCATTGAAGACAAGATGAACGGAAGGTACAGAAACATAAGATTCTGTTTCAGACCTGGGCATTAAATAGATGTTATTGTAGATTGCGTGATGTGCGCTGATTTGTCGTTATTAGTGTGACCATAAATCTCCTCAAAAGTAGCGTGACAAATTAAGACACTAGTTCTTCTATATAGTGGCTGACGTTGGTGGACACTATGTGGCAATGAAATCAGATATCTTTTTTTAAAAATCAGCGAAATTAGATTTTGTGTAGGATTCTCAAGTAGTATGATATGGCTTCCAGCACGCACCCGAAGACATCTGGGCATTGTGAAACACAAACTAGTAACGCCTGACCCTTAACTGAGTAATATAGAAACCCTGGGGTGTTTCATAAAAGTTCGTACTCAGAGTTTTTATCGTAAATGACGTCACCTTAAGAAAGTTTAACCTGGAATTACGTCATTCACGACATAAATTGTTATTGATTGCCAATTGGGTGTGTTCAAAGCTTCATTATTCAAGTTTGAGGTTTTGTATATTTAAAAAAATATTTATCTATTTAAAAAATACGGTACAAAAAATGTGTGTATTCAAATGTCACTAGCGTTTTCAATTTGTATGTAACATTTTGCTAACTTTATTGCAAGTTTGAAAACTGACTCGAAACTTAATTCCTTAATGATATAGTTGGTGCCAGGGCTCATCGGGATATGGGGAATAAATTCCAAAATGGTCAACGCCCAATTTTATTGGTAATCCTACACTATTAATTGAAACGTCATGTTTCAAAAGTTTTCTCTTCTCTGTTGTTTGAAATATATTATATAACATGGATATATATTTCTGGCTTAAAATGGATTAACATACATACCTAGGTAGCTATCATGACAATACTTGGGCTACGATGCACAACTGGTTTCGGATCTGCATTATGTATGATAGAGTTATCTCCCTTGTTTCGCTGATCGCTCTTCCAACTAACTTCGTATTTTCACAAGACCATTGTGCAACCATTTAATCGACTGACTTTGATGACGTTATTAAGTGTGCTGTATGTTATTGAAAATAATAAAATAACGACCCTAAAAACAGACACACTAGCATGCATATTGATTCAATATTACGGTTTATTTTAAAAGCCAAACGATTCTTCCGTTATTGGTAGCCTAATCGTTTTAAAATAAACCGACAGAGATAATCAACGTATGCATATGATGTAGCCTATATATATATGTGCTTAGTGCCGTTACTTTATTTTTGTTTGTAAGTCAGACTCCTCATTGGGAACAATGTTAGTTTGTGTGCTACATGTGTCTAACTCTGACACGTGAACATTTTGCATATCATTTACTTATGTTATCTGGAGGAAAATGTTGGACAGTCCGGGGAGGTGTGGGGATAGTCAAAGAGGCGTGGCTAATTGTAGAGCTTATACGCAGAATTATGGAACCATTACTATTCGATGTACTGCAAGGTTTAATTCATTTTAAATTCGTTATTTACGAATCAGTTTAACCTATATAGTAGGGCTGTAACGATGCGTCGAAATATCGACTTATCGCGATAGTAGAGACTACGATAGTAAACTATCGATAGTCATACGAAATATCGATAACTATCGCTGATTGTTTCGTCAACTATCGATAGTTTCGATAGTTTACCTTTTTTCAGTAAATCCCATAAGATTTCTCATTCTTTCA
>JAVFBY010084232.1:0-12321 GCA_034781015.1 Tonicella lineata
TCTGTCTTTATCAAATTTAACATGGGAAAGATAGGCAAAATGTAAAATTAGGCACCCTGTTTCTGAAAATATGGTGTATTTACAACGTAAATACATGTAACTCATATTCACCTACATTTGTACATCTTTATTCATGTACATGTATGACAGCATGCCAGTCAACTGGCCTGGGTGGAGGTAACCACCCTTGAAATCCCCGGCTAGATCAACGGCAGGGCAAGGACAGGACATCACAACAAATCAGCTTCCTTGCGCCTCTTAGCTGTGACAGCACCAAGGCATGATGGTCCCAATCAGGAAGCTCTCACCAACCACCAGCGAGATTTGTTAGTATTGTATTCCGCTACATTGTACATTGTAGTATTAGCAATAAGAAACAGTCTACAGATATTAAAATATCCAAGTTACATGTAAATACATGTACATGTAGCAAGTCGCTATTTGAGAAACAGAATGTACCTCATCATGTAATGTTATCTTTGCTTCAGCTAAGGGTTTTATTCTGAGCTACTCGACAATCTCGTATCAACCTCTTGAGAAGACTCTTAGGTCACACTCTAAAACCTGACCTTACATTTGTGCTTTTCATTGGCTGGGATTGTCTGACCTTTTGTTTGATTGGGGTTTAATGCCGTGGTCAGGGTTTTTCACCTTTATGATGGCTTGACAGCCTAATGAGTAGAGGAAACCACCCTTGACGTCACTGGCAACATAAAATATGTGACAGATCATTTGCCATCAAGGACAGACAGGGAAAAAAAAACAAAAAAAAAACATGTCATACAAAAAAAAAATTGACTTCACGATGCCTCTGACACGAAGCTCAGTGAGCACCAGGGCACCAGGAAGCTCCCACCCAACCACCCGCCTGTGATTGTAAAGCAATCGCATCACATCAGTCAATCAGTTGGAGAGATAAAATGGCCCTATACAAATTGCTGACTTTACTTTGTGATTGATTGATTGATTGTTTAACACCTTGCTCAGGGGTACATGTATTTCAACAGCAACACAACTCAAAAGTTAAGTTAAATACTATATTGGAAATGAAATGTTCCTCGAGTACATGTAGTACATGTAGGCTACTGTTCTCTTCACTAAAAACTTCCCTGTATTTACTTTTGTTAAATGAACATGTGGACAGATTAGAGTTGGGTAGAAAATCCTTTTTTTATGTAAATTTAGCACGTAGTATGTAATACTGATCATTGATAAATGTAGATGTGTGAATGTTCAGCGGCAGGAAGGGAATAAATACATTAATATTCTCAATCACAGTTATACTGTGCATGTAAATCAACATGACATTAATTCTTTCTCTCAATGACTTCCCCAATAATGACATTCATTAAATATAATTTACAACTATCAAAGTTTACAGTAGGCTACTGATTACTACATGCTGTTAGTACACCTTTCTGCATCTATCAGACTATGAGACCTTGGAGTGCAATTTACTATATACAGTGTATTTGCTACAGATATTTTTATTTATTTTGACAATCCAGTTTTTTTTGCGTTTGTTATGAACTTTTAGGTACAATCGGCCAAGCATCCACAAATGCAAGGGATAGGTCCATTGTATTTTGAAAATTTTATTAGGACCAATTTTTAGGTTATGCCGGAAAACAATACAGTTCAGACCACTACAGTTAATGGTTAAAGGAAAGAGAGAAAGGCAAAAAATAAATAAGACAAAAATTGCTAAATAATAATATTATATAATAGTAAACTTTATTATACTCAATGACCTACCCCGCAGGGTCAAAACTCAAAAGTAATTTACAAGCTGTAACATTCAGTTGCGAAAACAGGATAAAGATTGAGAAAATCTTGCCTTATTGCTTTGACAGGAAATATTCAGCCATTTGCATGGTCAATCAACCATGATGTAGGGGCCTACATGTACATGTATGTAGAATATATGTACATGTATGTTGTGTGTAGAGCCTGTAGGCTGGTAACTATAACAATATAATTGTGCACATGGGTTTTAAATTTTAACTGTTAAGAGAAGAGAACAATACAGGTTCAAAGGGAGAAGCAATCAGAAAGACTAAACTAAAGTCAAACACGCATGTAGATGTTCGTAGGCTGAACATACCCAAACAAAAGATTTAAAGATGTTACTTTGTTTTATTATATAATGAATATGATTTCAAAGGTTACATACATTATTATTATGAAGGAGGTCATGTATCCGCACATGAGTCTCGAAAGGAAAACAGAATATATGAGTCTCTAAAGAAAAAGAGAAAAAAATGAGTCTCGAAAGGAAAACAGAAAAAAATGAGTCTTGAAAGGTAAGTTTTTTACAGGAAAAAAATGAATCTTAAAAAACACCAGAAAAAATGAGTCTTCAAAGCCCTTTTTATTAATAAACAAAACAAATGAATAAAACAAATGACTACAACGTCAACATGTTTTGCAATTTTCTCCTTTACCAGAGATTGGATTTTTTCATTAATAATTTAGAGCAAATTAATGGGAGTTCAATCTCATAGAAGAGTTGGTTTCTTGTTCATTATTTATAACCAGGGATATTTAAATTACTCCCATAACAGAATCGACCCAGTGTGTTGGAATACAAATAGACAAATAGACATAATTTTTATGTGAATATTTATTTCATACATGGACAAATTTTTGTGTTTTTTGGACATAAAAAACTAAATCCAGACGGGAATTTTTATTTCTGAAAAATGATTCTAATCTTAATAAATACATGCAGTCATACATTTATAAAACTATATTCTGCTATCTGTTAAACATGTGCTACTAAACTTTATGAATATTTAAATAACATTACAGTTTTGCAGTAATAAACACTGATGAATTATTAAAAGAAAGACATTTTTTTTTAAATCTGACTCAAGGCCTTTAAATTTGTACAAAGTGTGCACTATACACTTAACCACTGCTCAAAATGGTCATACATGTCATGTAGCACAACATGGACAGAACTGTTAAACTAAAACTTAATCTGTAAGTTATCATCAAAAGAAAGCTGTATACATTATTTCATTTCAATCTAGTGTGGAAACTGTTGGTATTTCCTGACAGACAGATGGGTAAACAGACAGACAGGTTTGGTAAACCACTGTGTTCTCTGGTGCAACCACTGGTTCGGAACTCAGGGGTCGAAATCAACGAAATGGTCAATTTTTTTTTACCAGTCTCATGCGACAGGTGAAATTATTTTTTTCCGGCCCCAGTTCGACTTGCTTGAACAATATGTAAGTTTATTTACTTATTTTTGTTTTGTTATTTAAGATAACGCCAATTTGAATGCATATCGCGTCATGAAACAAGCGTCAGGGCCCCACTTATCTCCCTTTCCAGCATTTAGGAGTACCCCATTAAAAGACTGTCTCTCAATCAGTGTGACGCACAATGCGCTAGAGAGGTTTCTAAAACATGTAATCTGTACACAATGTATAAAATCATGTTCTATGACAGTCTCCCCACAGGTGCTGTGTTGTTTTAACAGACCAGACATGTACATGTTGCCATATGTATAATACGGTTTCTGTCACAGCTGGCTTAAAAAAATAGTGTTTCATTCCAATGACTCAGATAATGTAGGACAGAAGGTACATGTATGCAGTGAGACAATTTTCCATTATTTATCAGAATATCAGTAAAAATTTACAAATTAAATCAAATTGGTTGGTTGGGTGATTGGCGTTTGACTTTGTCGTCATTCTTACGGACATTTCACCTAAACATGACAAAAAATTGGATCCAACAGACTAACATTTCAACACTGACATTTAACTATATCCAAATAATGAATATGTAGTACAAAGAGTAACCCACTGTAAAAAAGGAAATTGTTATAAACCGATAAGTTAAACCATGACAAGGTGAAATTCAGGTGTACATGTACTTACTCTGTAGCTTTGTAAATCAGTTGTTTGGTAGTGGTGGGGCAGAGAATCATCTTGGTGTGTTAATGTATCTAAACAACAACACTGGGCATATATGGTGCATTTACGACTTCTACATGAACTATCATATAAAATCGGTCAAATTTCTAAGCCTGATATAATCACTGTACATGTAGTTCCAATGTTGAAGATCTCTGGAGGTCATACATACATTTGTAGATAATGAGATAACGTCACAAGATTAACTAGAACTGTCACAAGGTATACTAGAGAAGCCCACTGGTCAAATAACAGTCACTAATGGATATGTTTATAATCGTTTAGTCTTGCATAAATCTCGATTCAATGTAGCCAGGTTAGGAAGGCCAATTTGTCACATCTGTAGAATTTTATCTGAACAAAATCAACTTCCCTGTCAAAACAAGATGTTCTTCGTTTCCTGCTGCCCACTTCCTGGGCTATATAATTTAGGAAATCCCCGTGTCTATTGGGCAAGGGTCCACATTCAACTGGTCCTTCTGATTACCTCACATATGCACAGCTATCCCACACACCCAAAAGGGGGCTTATTATCAGCTCTATTGTCCCCTAGCTTGTCTGATTGTCAGCATACCTAACACATTCCAGACTTATAATACCTGGCCAGTAGATTGCATTAGAGTCCTTATCCACCAAATGTCAGGGCCCACATGCACCTTAACAATGCTTTAACTTAATAAACCACTAACATTCACAAGGTTTGCTCTCATCCTGTCACCCCCACAAACATAACTTTAATTTTCCTGTAAGACATTCCTGTATGGACTGGTTCATAATATAAACCCAGCAACAGGGGGGACCAGGTACATGTATATAAGCTCCTGCGCCTCAATGCCAGTGTTATGTGTGTCACAAGTCATGTGTGACAACCACCTCAAATATGCTACTGCTTTATGTATAGAACTATGTTTTTAATCTACACACAGTTTACACTACATGTCATATATACATGTATTGTCTAACCATATGGAAAATCTGTCTAAAATAATGCCATATAAAGTTTTTAACAGTTGAAGCAGGACAAAATAAATCATGTTTGTATAATTGCTAAAGTGTTATGATAGCTTGTGACAATAGGCACATACGACTGGATGTTTTCGTTAAGCATGACGAAGCCGTTTTCCACGATTTGAGCACGAAACTCAACAGATTTTTTTCCCGTTAAAGTGTGTACTCCACGGCATCTTCGTCTTTAACAAAAAACGTCTGTTTTTTTCTCACTTTTTCACTTTTTTCTTCTGCGCAGCTATTTATGTGCTCAACGAAATCGTCCTGTCAAATGCGCCTAATGTGACTACATGTACAAATGTATGGCAGACTATCACAGAGAAAAACATGACAAGAGAGGGTTTCAAATAGATAGGTCAAAGGTAGATAACCTGTTGAACAGAATAGACACTAGTACATTAGCTGAGTGACATACATGTACATCAAACATTGCTGATTCATACTGCCCTTAGACAAGTAGCCTAAACATGTAGGTCTTATGTCCTACATTAACACATTGCCAAGAGCACCTTCTCACACTACACCTTCTATAATTCAAAATCTATAATTTAAATACACCCCTGAGCCTTTGGTTTAATAAATTGTGTCCCCATTATATACACTACGGGTATTTTTAAAGATTTGAAATTAAAAGAGGAAATTTAAAGAGAATTTTGACGTCATCATACACTGTGACGTCACGGTGAATTCAGATCATTATACATACATGTACACTTTGTTGCAAATAACATTCCAATGCTGTCACGGCTACAAATGTTTTGTTCTATGACCTCACCTGTTGCTCGTTAACAACATTGTATATCACACCAGCCACTCCAAAATAAATACATTTTTTACACTGAAATCCCTCAAAAAGTTTAGATTAGTGTGAGAAAAAGTTTAAACAATGAGAGCCTCTTGTCTATTAATTTAGAAAATAACTTGCCTCCGGCTCATGATTTTGCTAAATTTAAAGACTTGAGTGATAATTGTCGTAAAACACTGGCTATCGTTGGTTAACCTTGATTTAAAGTTTAATTAACAGGTAGTGTAATGTTTTCCAACGTAACCTAAAAATGGGTCATCTAAATTTTCTCAGATAACCCTATCACTTGAATTTGTAAATTTTTTGCTAATTTATATTTGTTGTAATGTATGTACGTAAATGCAAAAAACAAAATTCACTTGAAACATGTATCTGGATTTACAAAATGTAAATCTGTTGTAAAATGTGATTTCAGACAAATACACAAACAATTTGTGAAACGATTATAAACAAGGCATCTCAAGAGATACAAATCCCCTCGTAGTATGTCATTTTCGACCTACCTGCATTGTGTAAAAGACTACATGTTTTGAACAAACAAGAACAAAAAGCTTGAAATTCGAGGAAACCCCGTGGGGGCGTGGTCATGTTAAATCTGTCACTTTGATGAAAGCAGTATAGATTTATAACTTAATTACTCGTCTAAGGAATGGATAGATTCTTTAAATATCGCATATCATTCATTGGTGGGCACCCACTGCACGATATCCACCCACTGTACAGTAACACCCATACGACCATATATTTATCTTGCCAACGGCAAATACTATAAATACTATTGTTAAGCACCCAGAGGGAGATAATAGTGGTTTTACACAAAATACAGTGAAAGTTTTATGAATGGTAATGAATGAAAATTACACTGCCGTAGTGGACAAATATACGGTTTGAGTATTGTTCAATGCCACCATCAGTCCAAAAAGTAGTAAAGTACTATACAAGAATCAAATTCGTGTGGACTTACATGAATACTAATAAATAAAACAAGAATTTAATTCTTGTGGACTTTCATGAAGGCCAATAACTAACATAAACATATCTTATTGCAATGTTAAATAAAAGTCAGTATATATAAGACTCATAGTCAATAACTTTTTCGCTGGGTTAAAATTAAGAAAAAAACGCTAATATACATGTAAGCTCTTTGCATTGATCTCTTCTATCACACTGTTAAGTTTCATGAAATTCCGTTCAGGGACTACTGAGAAATAGCATTTTGAACAAAGTGTCCACAAGAACAAGAAGAAGAAGAACCAGAACCAGAACTCGAGTGAGCTTTAGAACCCGTGGGGCTTAGATGCCCATGGGTAAAAAGTAGCTATAATGACGTTGACCCAGCGACCCTGAAATAAACATGTCAGGGAAGCTAGAGTGATGACAAACTTTTTCTAAAATAGCCAAAATGACCTTGACCCTACAACCCTGAAATTTGAACTTGTTCAAGAGATTTACTAAATAAACATGTGTGTGAAGTTTCAAAAAAATTCATCCATAAATAAAGCCACCAGTGATGACAAACTTTTTCTAAAAATAGCCAAAATGTTCTTGACCTTTAGACCAGGAAATTTGAACTTGTTCAAGACATTTACTAAATGAGCATGTGTGTGAAGTTTCCAAAAAATTCATCTACTGTATAAATAAAGCTGCAAGAGTGATGACAAACTTTTTCTAAAAAAAGCCAAAATGACATTGACCATGACACTACAACCTTGAAATTCGAACTTGTTCAAGAGATTAAGGCAATAAGCATGTGTGTGAAGGTTCAAACAAATTCATCCATAAATAAAGCGGCTAGTGTGATGACAAACTCACCATTACATGTACATACAGGGTGAATCCTATACCCCTCTATTCCTTCTGTTGCGAGGGGATAATAAGTCCTCCTAAACTGAGTTTGGATAACCAATAACCATCAGCATGGGTTTGATCAATTCTTCTAAAAACCACAGGTACATGTACTCTGGGTACAACTTTTTAGTAGTATTTCAAATGCCTTTTGTTCAACTGTGTCCACCATCATGAACAAGATTAATTGCAGATGACAACTTTTTTATCTTTATAGAGACCATCACCCAAAACACGGTTAAATGACGATATGCCAGCCTGTCAATTATCTGTGTCACACATACCAACGCATGGATGTGCAATTGAGTTTTATTGAGAAACAGAATTTCGGTTCTGTGTAAAAACTTAAACAGTTAGGAGCGGCTCTGATAATGAGGACGGAATTTCTGCACGATGTTTTTATTTTTACAGTAGGCTAATAAATGATACATGTACTCTACTCGAAACGAATAAATTATCATACCATATGTAAGTCCAATATAAAATTTAATTTCTCAGAGATAACATTCTTTGTTAGAATGCCATGATTTTACAACAAATCAATCATCCATGTAAAACAAAAAGAACCAGGCTCTTATGCTAACATCGAATTGAAAACATTAGATGTATACGCTACAGTAGTGTTTGAGAAGTGCAATCTTAACAGAAAGTATTCATTACACAAATTCATACTACATAAAGAATAGAAATATGTTTTGCCTAAAACTGTCAATAGATGTAAAGAATATTTAGGTCATGATTATATTCCATAAAAGAACTATTGACGCCACGATGTTCTATGGTAATGTTCAAATTGACAATAAATGTAGGGATGACATGTAGTCTGCCACTTCCAATTAAAATCAATAGGCCTACATGTATATCATCTGTCAAAATGGCTTAATTAGCTTAATTACCCGATTGTTGGACAGCATGTTAAGTTTAAAGGCCAAATTTATACAATTACCAACATTATGGAACCAATTTGGAACGTTTAAAGTGTTTAAATTCAGCGACTTCGCCTTGTCATTCTTTTCTCTTCCCTCCTCCAGAAAAAACATAGAGCTGTCCAAATAGAATGTTTTCACACATTCTATGTGCAGTGGGCGTGGCTTGCCCCATTTCACTACTCAGGGTTGAATGAAGGGTTATTCTTTGGACCAGGGTTCCACATCGGTTTGTGAGCTCTGGTTTTAATATATCATCACAGTTAAAGATGGAAAAGGTGAGGTCATAAATCGGGAAAATTCATAAGGCTTATTAAATCGGAATCAGATCCTCATAGAATTTAGCTGGTTTACAGTGGTTTATACGGCATTGATTGACGGTGCTAATTTTTGGATAGGACATTATGACACTGAATTGTGATGTAATCATGTCAGTAATTGTATTACAAATGTAATTGAAATGTTCATCTTATCCCAAAACAGTGGGTAATTCTTTTTATTTGCAGCTATCTGAACAAAGCCAAGCCTTTATTTCATAAACAATGTAAGCTTGCATCTTTCAAGTTGCCATGAAAACTTATAAAACAACAAACTACTGTAGTACAGATTAACATTATTATCATGTTAAGCATGGGACATTGACAAGACTGTTTTAATGTGATAGCGAACATCCTCTTGAGAAAACTTTATGTGCAGTGATTTCCGTTCAGATATTTACATTTCCTTTCACTCATACATCTACCATAACTCGTCTTAAATCCTTCCTCTAACAGGATACAGACTCTAACAGTAATTAGTGTATGTTTTTAAAATGTATGTCTCCCTCTATTTGATATACATGTAGATGGGTGAAATGTCATGTCATAATTTACTGGTCATACAGACCAGCAGTCTACGCATGCCCCCCCAAATAATTGTATTATACTCCAAACAAGTTTGTGATGCGAGACAGCCTGTGGCCAGCAGCAAATATGAATCCTGGCAATGCAGGTTTTAAGGCATATGTATTAATAATAATTACTGCATGCCTCAAATCTGTAACATTTGTGCTGTGTGCATTTATAAACAGGCTTTATAAGAAAACCACAGTAAAATAAAAAATTCCCGCTACTTTATGACTTGCATACTTCCATCAGGTATATGCTGCCAGATTTTCAGAACAATCCTGGCATTATTGACAGAGAAATAGTCCATTTATTTACATGTAGGTTACATCAACAACAACAACGAAAGTGCCAAAAAGAGAGTCCCTGTTTACCAAGTGGAAATTTTTTACATTTAACTTGTTTCTGTTATATTTGTCTGTTTGCTTGATTGGTATTTAACATCATACTCAAGGGTATTTCACTAATATGACGACAGATTTTCCACTTAGGCCTACATGTACATGTAAAAGGGTGGAAAAAATGGCAGGAAACCTCAGAAAAAAAAACACCCTTGTTTAAGCTGGTCTCCTCCTGTGACTACCTGGTACCTAGTATACCATAGCAGATCCGCAGACTTGAACGTGTGCTGTACATGTAAATCAAAGGAGGATCAGAAGTCAAAAGCATTAGCACAGTTTTAGCACTGAGCCGCCACACAGCACTCCTGTTTCTGTTAAAAATAAAATGATTTAATATGTTGAACTTGATCTAAATACCATTACAAATTTAAACCCTGTAGGGGTTTGTTTAATAAGGGTTTTATGCCACACTTAGGTTATTTTACTTTTCAATGTAAATACAACAGTCGGCATACCAGCACAAAGGGTGACGGAACCCAACCTCAACATAACTGGCAACAAACATTACACAGGACAAGAACTGGACACTACAACAAACTAGATTTTTGTTGCCCCTTGGCTCAGAGAGCTCCAACTAGGTCACAAAAACTCCAGCCAGCCACACAGGTACATGTACTGCTCATTATACAAACACATGGTACATGTATCTCTAGACATATACATGTACACGTATGGAGACACCATGCGGTATAACACTGCATTTCTACGTTATGACCTCATTTCCCTCATATGCTTGAATTTGATTGCCCCAATCAGCAATCGCTTAATACTAGGTCACATGCAGACTTATTGCAGAGCAGTCTCTTGTCTGCCTTTTGTTTGATGTTGCTGCACATACTACATGTAGAGCATCTTGTAGACTCAATAAATAATGTAACAACTACAAGTACATGTATGTCCAGGATATCATTATGACTGTAGATAGAAAACAAGCGTTTGATCTTTTGGAAGTTGATTTCGACTGTTGCTTTCTGCCATAACTTCTCAACTCAAACCGTACAAACCATGGACCAGCTTACATGCCCTTAGTTGACTGAGATAACATTAAAAGACTATAGATAGATACATGTAACGCTTCCTGTATATTAAATATGCCAAGGGTAATGCAAATGTTTTACCCTTGGTTTGCTAAAGATGCACACTGCTTGGTCAAGATGACTTATAATGTCAGCCATGAGTCCATGACAGTGAATGAATCAGACTGGATTCCTTGACAGCTGAATGATGGCTCCTGTAGCTATAGCATTCCAGCGGTGATTTTGTGAGATAAAATTGCAGCGACTGAATTTGCTGTTTCGTCTTAAAAGAGCTGCCAGCCTATGGCAAGCAATTTAATAAGGGTGTGGAAACTGCAGTGAATGATCAAGCTTGTTGGTATTAAAAAGCTTCAGCCAGCATATTTATTGCAATCAATGGAGTATTTAAAGGGTGTGGAAATTGCAGTGACTCTGACCAGCAGTGCTCGTCTCTGTTGTCTGTCTTAAAAGAGTTGCAGCCAGTCTTAATACTGCAATCGGCTTAAGGTGCGGCCCACTGAAACTGAGGACAACTGGATGCAGTCGATCTGTTCATAACAAACATGTCAACAAGTTACAAAATGCTTGCGATCAGTGCCAAATGAGACTCGGCAAATCCCTAGAAAAACGGGGAATATTTGTGCATTCTCACTACATAGCCATATATCAGTCACACGACAAGCATTCTTATTTGAGAAATATTTGATTGCCGTAACAACTATCAAACAGAAAAGATTTCTCCCTCCAGGCTCCAAAGCTCAATTAATCCTTTCTCATCTTCATTTCTGATTCATCACATGATGAAGTTTTGATGGATCACAAGCTACATGTAGGCCTAATTCATGCGGAAAAGTAGAATATGCTCAACTCGCTTGTGATCCAATGCAACCAGTTTTACCCAGCTATGCAAGATCGAACAGGTCAACAGTGGTCAGCATGAAATAAGATGCAGTCAGTTGCACTGAGATCTTTGTACAGTGGCCCGATTCTACATGTAGGTTGTTTTTTACTCAAAACGTTAATTTGGATGTTACACATAATGCCACTCAATTTGAAAATAAAGAGACTTTAAATGTTCATTTTGATCATTTGTTTTATACATTTTAGTCGTAATGTTTTGTACATGTATTTATTTGAGTAGATATATGTGTGACGACCAATGTTTTCAATAGAGAATGAGGTCGAGAACAGTCCTACCTTTATTATACTTGATTACTTCAAACATTTTTCTAAGTTAAATTTTGGCTTTGGATAGAAAATGAAGTGTAATATAAAGTGCGCCATTAGCCCGGTTAGTGCCCATGTTCGTGATGTAGTTCTGCGGACAGTGGATGTACATGTACTGTCCATAAGGAAAGGATTTGATTGGTCAATTAGAACTTTATATATTACAAAATTCAAACATTCACCGTGCAAGTGCTTATAGACATGGCGGCCTGGACTGTTTAGGCGGTTTGTTGTCAATAACCCAAAATTTAACTCATTATTATGCGTCCCACACAAATTG
>JAVFBY010084454.1:0-19642 GCA_034781015.1 Tonicella lineata
ATAACATTTTCCATCTGGGAAATATACAGAAACTCGCCGATTTTTCTTTTGTAAAGAGTACTAGCCCAATTAGAGGTTGGTGTGCCTTTAAGTACTGGTCGTCATGGTAATTTAGGTCACCTAGCTAAGTTTTTCGGCTGCTATGTCTACTGTATTAACATAAAATTCTTTATAATCACAGTACTTTCGGTCAGTATATTTTATGGTGTAGAATTTCTTTTGATTTGTTGTCGGTAAAACAAATATAAACGAAATAATCTGGATTTTTGCATTTGTTTAAAGTTTTTCCGATAGCTGGACATTTGTGTTTTCTATGATTTATTCCACATCTGTAGGAAGTAGATTTATTTGGTTTAGATTTAGCAAAATACTGTTTTTTATTCTGGCCTTTTCGCTCAGGATATCTTTTTGTTTCTGATTTATTGATAACAGAAACATCACGTTTGTTATTCGTCACATTTTAAAAAAAATAACCATACTTTGTTTACTGGTTTTAGAAAGCAATGTAGGCTAAAACTGTACCATTCATAAATCCTTTAACTAAAAAAGGTTCGACTCATATCACGAAAGCTTGAGTTATAAGACACACAATCGCCCAAAAGGTTCGCCTTTATATTGCTCAGTGGGTCCTTTTGTTGTCAGCCGATCCTGTTCTCTCCCGTCAACACTGGCGTGTGTTGTTATATTTACAAAGACTGATTACACTGGCACAGGTATGCCGATTAATTAAAAACCATGCTATAAATAAACTCAATGAGTTTTAATTTCCAGCTGCTATTGGTAACACATTGGCCAATACGTCTCATGTATATATCCCGGTATATAGAGGATAAGCATAATCTAATACAAATGTTGGCTTACCCACTCCTGAGTAAAATTATTACCTCAAGATTAATCCTTTGTAATCCTAATCCTTGACGATCTCAATCGTTAAGGTCTTCTGCATGGACTTGCTCTGTTGTAGGCTCATTGTCCCCATTTGTCTTAGAGTAACACAAATTTAGTATGTGAACGGACAAGACCGCTATAATGATGTCTACGTGTGCTTAAAGTCAGACAATAAATACATGCTTAACAACCTGATTTGATGAGATGAATAGAATCGAACAGTCATTTATTTATGTTGCTTAACTCTTTCAAGATGTGAATTCTTAGTTTTCATGACTAATTTACTGTGTGTTCCTATTCTGGACAAACGGACCAACACATAATAGAGTTGAAGAAGCACTTGGATCAGTCTTTCTATCCCATAATACTTCACAGCTGTTAATCTCGGCGAAAAGAAAACTGATGCTATTCTGTTCATTGTAAACGAGAGAGACATGTCCTCAACCTGAAAATGACATTTCAGGATCCGTTAGACATCACATTATTTGTACAAAGGAAGGTTCTATCGAGTGCCCTACCGTTTATACAGCGTCACTATTTTAAGAAGCGATGGATACGCACACTACAGATGGCTGCTCGGGCATGGGTGGGATTTCTACTAGATTACATCGCTATAGCAATTCTGTTTGGGGTCTACGGGGCCCACTTGGATAACTGGAATATAGTTTGGAAGTCAGTAATAGGTGTGTGTATTTCCGGAGATATTATCTTATTAACAACTTTTATTATTCCACTAACGTGTAGAAATAAAAAATGTCCGGACTCTATGAGAAATATGGAAGATGGTTTGGAACACTCGTGTGGCTGTAACCTTTTCATCGTTCAATTCGTGGCCTTCAAATTTCTGTCATTGTTACATGCGCTGTTTGTAGTAGCCCAGACCGTTTTGATTGACGGGAATGATTTGTCTAGCCACGAAAACATTGGTAAAATAGCTATAATTGTGGTGGCAAGTGTAGATGTACTGGCGAACACTGTAGAGATATTCAGCAGCGGATGTTTCTGGTGTGTGTGCTGTATACATAGGTAAGTTTAAAAAAAAAATTATCAATATAGATATGCAAGGGGTGGGTGTGATGAGTGGCGGATGGACTCACATTAGAGTAGTATGTGATATGAGATTTGTTAGCGTATATACATCACGTATCATCAAGTGCATAACATTAATTCATGAAATGATAGTAAACTGATTCAACTAAGAGCTAAGCGGATGGCTCATTAGAACGTGCAATAACTTGGTCTGTAGTTCGCAGTCTGTAGTTCGTTATTTGAGAGGGAGTAACGAGCTACGGAACAAGTTATTGCACGTTCGTAAGAGTTTACTTTGCTCTGGTGCTAAATCGGTTACGGGGGGCCTGAGGCACACGTTGTCTATCTGTTGTTATATCTTGCACTGTAACTTTTAAAAACGTAATTATGTTGTATCATGTTATGTTTTAATTGCGTTCCAGCTTCATGTGTCGTCCTTAATGAAATATCTACGCATTCTTAGTCAGTCTTAGTTCTTGTATACAAATAACAACCGATATAGTTCGAATTATACCCATTCTTCATCTATAACTATACACGATTTAGTAGTATTGGCCTTGCTGAGCATGATCGGCATTAGACAATTAAACTTGTCTACTTTAGCCTGCATGGACAGCCTTGTAGACAAGCATAGCGTTCTATCAAATCAACTGTTACAGTAGTAAACTCGCACATTCGGAGGCGCTAATGTTGCGCAATCGCTAGAATGTTTTTGATGGCTTCATTCACTTCCATGAAAGCTATAAACCACAAACCCGACTAGTTTACGGGTTCAAATCCTTAACCGATTTTTAAAAACGATTTTCTTTGTCGTGATCTATTCCCAGCTGTTGTGTTGAATGATGTGAACACGCCACAACAGACGCGTTTTTTTAGCTTCCATGGAAGTGAATGAAGCCATCAAAAAAATCTAGCGATGGCGCAACATTAGCGCCTCCGAATGTGCGAGTTTACTACAGTTGATTTGATAGAACGTTATGCTTGTCTTCAAGGCTGTCCATGCAGCTAAAGTAGACAGGTTTAATTGTCTAGATCGGCATTCGATTCTAAGTGGAGTCGTGTCAAGGTTACCTTCCCTACATTCGTGCGTAAGCTTACAGCTGGGCGTGCGTGTGTCGACGGGAAGACGTTTGCAACACTTCCCCTTATATATTTTCTTATACGATGACTGGGATGCATATCGGACCGGAACTTTTATATTGATATTCTTTGGTTTAATATTAAGAACTGTATCGACTTCAATACGTTTAATTTTCTTTTGAACGACCTGCCCATCTTTTGAAGAGTGTATTAGCTATTATAAAAAAAACTGCAAACAAACATACAAAGTAACATATTTTTTATATAGTCCTATATATACACTGCATATCATATGCTTTTGTTAACCTAAGATGTTTGAGTATGCTTGAAGTTGATACATTTAAGTTGTAGGAAATTTGACAATTAAGCACAGACTGTCTATTTTGATTACTATTTTTCAAATATTTTAATACTGACCACATTATATCTATGACTCGGCTATATTTATTTATTTCTGTTAAATTTATTTCCAGTCCTGAAATTTCTCCTGAGGAGGAGAGGAGACGACAACAACAACAACAGAGAAACCAATATGGCAATACATCATTCCTCACTACAAGAACAGAGGCTAACAGGGATGAAGACTTTGTGTTTACCATAGAAAACAATCGTTCAGAAAGAAATCGTTTAGAAAGAAATCAGTCAGAAAGAAATAGTTTAGAAACCAGCCGTTTAGAAAGCAATCATTCAGAAATAAATCGTTTAGAAAGCAGTTCCTTAGAAAGAAATGCTTTAGAAAACAATTGTTTAGAAAGGAATGCTTTAGGCGACGACAATTCTCCAGGTAACCACTGCGAGGAAGAGCAGCAGCCCTCGTCACAAACTGATTCATAACATCATTACATTATAGATTGTATTTATTTAATTGGTTGGTGTTTCGCTTTGCTAATGTGGTCGTTTCTGTGTACAGACAATTTGCGCTAAATTCATTTAAATTTTTAAAAAATAATTAGCCGAAACGTGTATAACTTATTTGTTTATTTCGACAATCATTTGTCGAGCTTTACTTCAATGAGACAAAATCTGTTTATGGCCGCAACCGGTAGAGGAGGTTAAGCGTCTATTCCACTTACGCGGTAACGGCTGCGGTAACGGCTGCGGATACGGAAACGGCTGAATCGAAACAGTGTTATTCAAATGAGAGTGCTTCCACTCATGCGGCATCAAGTAGTGTTATCATACCAGCCGTTTTCCGTATCCGCACCCGCAGCCGCAGCCGTTACCGCGTACGTGGAAAAGTGGCTTTATTTGCCGGTCCCCAATGCCGTGGACATGATCTAAATGCGAGATGCATACTTCTAGTTAATATACCTCTGGTATCAATGATATATCGGGAATCAAGTTACTCGGAAAGTGATATTTGTTTGTAAAACCTGTGAAATTTGCTGTCATTAATTAGTAAAATTACAGGTTAGAGACAGTGTGAGTGTTGACTGATGCTGAGCTAAAGGAAGGTTTTTTGTTTATAAACGGAGAATCTTGGAAATCCTAAACCTAATTCAAATAATATTAACATTATAAACTGACGGTGAATGATCAACCGGGAGACAATAACACAGAAACATCAACATTTTAGCGGCTAGACATTTCTGACCTATATTTCCACATGTCAGATACAACCCACTATAATTATGTCCCCATAACTAGTTGGAATATTACCTAATGACATCAAAATGAAATTAACATTTTAACTTGACTTATCAACTTGCCAAGATTTACTGCATTCATGTATGCATTTTGTAAAAAGCATTTTACTTTATTTCTCGAAATACATTAAATTCATTGACAAACTCCAGGTGGGGTATATTTGGCCCATTGAAAATGAACCCGTCTGCTGTTGTAGACAAATTGTATTTAATTTTTTAATAAATTTATGCTAATGTATTCTATAACATGTATTCTTACTTACAAAACGAAATTCGGTATTTTGGATACCTGTTTCTGTTAAAAAATGATAATTCTTTGTCTTTAATTCCATAAGCCTCCATTGGTTGTGGAAGCAGTCATTATGCAAGCTCTACTCGATGGATGTCGATAGTAGCCATCGACCGACTGGGTCGGGTATGGAACACTTGGCTATAGTGGTAAAACATAGTTTTTTTCTTCTAAAGATACCTGACGAAAGGGCATTCTTAAAAATCCAAAGAAAAGGACATGCAATACGAGAGGGCCCATGCGCCCCTAACGATGAGCACCCCTTTTAAAAAAGATACGGGGGATAACGTCCTTCTGTAATCGTCCTGGTCTTGACTAGATTTATATTTTGGTTAGCGAATATAAAATGTTTTAAATATCTTGCTCCTGTTAACATAGGCAAGATTTTTGGATCGGTCTACATGACAACAACGATGATCCGGCCGTCACAGAGTACGTTTGGACGATGACCTGTAAGCCGCTGGGGAGCTACAGTCCGTGGGCGAGCACCGATAAAAAACACGTGAAACACTGTATTCGTGCTAAAAAAGACCTATCATCCGGCAACATTTGGGAAACAACAGACTGTTCCTCGCCAGACGGCGACGTAATATGTGAAGATAAGTCAGGCAAGAACCTTATCAATCAAACTATTGTTTGTGTCGTTTAGAAAGTCAGCCCCAAACAGTCTTTTCGTTATTTCCGGATAAGTGAATGTCTGCCACCTAGAATCCACCTGGTGAACCTTTTTTTCTATAGATAAAGCCAGTTGGCTGAGCGGTCTAGGTGTCCGGCATTTACTGCTGGCGATTCGGTGCATGGCTGAGGGTCGTGGCTTCGATTCCCGGATGGAGCTAAGCCTGCACACTTTTCTGAACTAGAATCTGTTTTAAATACGAAAGTGTTTTCCCAAACTAACGAAAATACTGTTAACCTTATCGTTTTTAATTATATTTTCCCTTGTGCTTTCATTATGGTGATTTTGTTGTGTGTTTATGTGTTTAATTGTCCGTGGCGTTTTGGGGAGTGCGTGCGTTAAAAATCGTACTAGTTTTTTAGGCGTATGTCTTTTTGGAACTGATGACTTGTGTGTGTGTAAGCCTTTTTTCTGAACGTATGCATTTTCAGAGCCTCTTTTGACACGGAGCCTATGTCTTTTCTAAGCGGCTGTTTTTCTGAGCGTTTGTCTATTAAAGTTTTTTTTTTATCTATTCTGAACGTATTTTCTAAGCTTATGTATTTTCTGAGCGTATGTCTTTACATTGTCTGAACTGTCTATTCCCTGATAAATCAAACGGCTAAAATCGGATCTTTATTACCTTCCCGGTTTTGTATTCTCGCTATGTAGATATAAGGGCCTTGCATATTTTTTGGTATCGATTTGTTGACCCAAGGTAATTTGGGCCAAGAATCAAGCCTCTATGTTTATCACAGCCTCCTTCTATCTGACTTTTCATTGGGCAATTTTAACAGTGACCTTTCTTGAACCCCACGCTACCTGACGTCATTGAACACAGTTTACTAGGCGATGTACTCAGATCTACATAGCGACTATTACAAAAAGCAAGGAGCTAATAATGATCGGATTGTAATCAGATTGGTTCAAAGATATCTAGTTCTTTTCCGGTTAAGTCAAATCAGGTCCAAGTCAAATCTATTTCAGCTTTCTTATGTTGTAATTGTGCTATGTGTATATAAGGTAATCCTGTGGGGAATCCTGTACAACGTAATCAAGCACTGTCCGGGTTCAGGAAAAGTCATTCTTCAAACTGTCCAATGAAAAAACAGATAATAATGTGATAAACTGGTTATACGCGCACTCGTCATAGCACCCCAAGAGATAAGTGTAATTAGTCAACAAATCAACAACTTTTTCTACACGTTGTTCTAAGCACAAAATAGCGACAATACATTATTGTGGAGCATATATAAATATGATTTTAATCAAGCAATCTTCATAGCTTTGGGTCCGCTATTTACTCTGCTATTATAAACAGTTTCCTGTTAGCTTGACCTTAATTCCTGGTTGCCATGGAACTCGAAGGTAACTTTAAATGAATCGGTTATTCATAAATGCTCAATAAACTGTGAGCCGGATTAATACGTGCTTGTTTGATTGGGTGTTTACGCCATACGCAATTTTATTTCGCACATAAAGCGGCGTGCTATCCGAATTGTTCAAGAGAGCCACCATGAACGCCACTGGCAACAAAAAACGTAAAGGATAAAAGAATACGGGACTTACGGGTTATGACGTTACGCCCCAAATGTTACATCTTTTTGTGAAATTACGTTGTCGCCTTACGGCAAGGTGTGACAAACTGCAAATAACATTGCAGTATATAAGTTTGCAGAGAACTGTAGATATAAATAATTTACTTCACAAACATATTATCACTAGCTATTGAAAAACTTATTCCATAACAATTTACTTACTTTGACTTCATAGCCTAAATATTGTTTATACTGCCCCTGTTAAATATCGCAAATTGACTCCACCTTGCCGTAAAGTCACAACGTCATTTCGCAAAGCGACGTCACTGGGAATCACCCGGCTGTCGTTACGTCATAACTCTATAAGTCCGGTCTATTGCCATATACAAGTTTATGCATATAAAACGGAGTGCCAGTCCAGTGTGTGAAGGGAACAATAATGTACGTCACTTTTTTATTGGCATTTAGAAGCTAGATGTTGGTAATAAAAACGCAAACACTTTATGGATTTTCAACTTCTTCGTTTATCACAGCTCCACGATTCGATCCCCTTTCTAGGATCGTTTTTAAGCAATGGGTGATATAACTATAAATTAATATTATTACGTATTCTAATATAACCATAAATAAAATTTATTGAAGGCCGAATGAATGCCCGACGTTAATTAAATAATAGACTGATTGATTGATTGATTTATCTGGACAAGGGGAGCGCTAGTATATATATATATTCAAAAAAATATCATTGGAATTATATTGCAGGGATGAAGGTAGCTCGGATGTAACATACGTATTTTCCCCATTTATTATTCTTACATATGTCATTTCACTATTTTGAAATAACATAATTATGTAAGAATAATAAATGGGACAAATACGTATATTACATCGGAGCTACGATGAAGGGTATCAGGTGAACACGGCCGCTAACCGAAACGACCGCTAACCGAAACGACCGCTAACCGAAACGACTGTTAACCCAAATGCCCGAAAGTGGAGTCAAAACGCCCGAAATTATGGTCAAAACGCCCGCTATTAAAAAGGACAAAAATATCATGTCTACTAAGCATATTACTCGCCTATACAACACTGGTTGTTAAAAAATGCTGAACTTAAACTATAATATGATGAATCGTCAAAAAACAATCAAATATTATTTTATTTTTGGTCGATGTGCATGACCGTAACAAAAAACAGAATTATTCTTTTCAAATTGGTGAAATAGGTGAAATACCCTTGAGTACTGGGTTAAACCCCAATCAATCAATCAAATCAATCAATCAATCAAATTCATTGTGGATTATTAAAGCTTGTGTGTGGACAGAACGCATACCGGTAATGTGTTGGTTTGTTTTATATAATACTGCCCCTTGCTAGCTAGGTAAAAGTAGTTTAGTTTACGCATTTCGAGGCGCATGCCTTATATGTAATGCAGAATCAAATGAGTTATACTTATTTTTCTGAGGAAGCCAACGTTAGGAGCTTTTCTTTAATCCCACCCTTAACTTTGTACGCTAAGTGGTAGATTTTAACTTACTAAAACTGTAAAATTTAAATATTTTTCTAGCATATTAAAATGAAGGGAATAATAAGGGGCGGCAACTCGCCTTGATAAGACAGTTCGTACCTAAGCAAAAATCAGTCTTGTAAGCTTATTAGGCGAAATTCCGCTTTGATTCTCGCAAATGGTCCGTATCTATTCTAACCTTATCCGTTAGTGATGTTCCTCGGTCACTATTGCTGTCGCTGAAGCGTAATACGGCAGGAGCTATAGTTAATCGATTGACGAAAACTAGGGCCCTAATAATACCGCCGCATGCTGTTAACAGTTTTACGGCGAGTTCGATCTTTACCATGATTTCTCTTGGCTCATACACGATAAGTACACATTAAATAATTTTAATTTCTGCGGCGGTACCATTTTAATTTATGAACTAACTTTGATACCGTCGCTATCTGAATTTACTGAAAAAGCTAATTTTGAGAGTCTATGTATCTTTAATTATATTTTTATAAATGCAGAGAAAGAAAATGCGACATGCCTCCACCGGGAATCAAACCCGAGAACCCTGGCTTACAGGGCCAACACTTAAATTATATATATATATTAAAATGTCATTGGAATTATATTGCAGGGGTGAAGTACTGCCTGTCTACCTGTCTCTGACAATGGATTTCACAAGCGACAAGTGAAAACATAATCTACCTATCACATGCGACAAGGAAAAAAACGCTACCTTAGTGTAATTGAATAGAATATAATAGATTATAATGTTTTATTTTAGAGAAATTATGTCCATATTCAGTGCATTACACATTTACAGAACAACAAATAACAAATCTAAAAATAATGAATGAATTAACGTTTTGTTCAAATAGGTCAGAGTGGCCACAGCGAGGTAAAACAAAATTCACCTGTCGCATGTGACAGGTAAATTGTCTTGAACATTTTTGACCCCTGAATGTTTAGATTTCATGTAATTAAATAAGAAAACCAACTTAACTTATTATTATATATATACATATTTAAAGACGTATTTAATTATAGCATTCTTGATCTATATTTTGTAAAAAATTTTTTTTATCTTTTCAGGTCTACTGTTTCCTGTGAATTCCGGTGTGCTTTATTGAAAGTTACTTCAGTAAAGTGAAAACCATTGTTTTTGTAATACTTTTAATAATATTAAAACAGTATGATTTTAATTCATGCAGTGGATTTTTATTTGCTTCCTCCACCTAGCATTGGTCAAATATAGCCTGGTTAGGCTAGAGATTACAAAGCGTATGTTTTACCACAAGGCAATTTAATAACCATTATTTCTTCACTAAAAAAACAAAAACAAAAAAACATTCTGTATTTTTCCAAAATAGAAAAAGTTATGAACTTTCCATTTTACCCATAATCTGAAAGTTCTGATTTCATATTTTACTTTACAATCAAGGTTCATGTTTGTATTATGAGATGTTCATCACAAAATAGACAACTCTTACAACAGGCAGTTGTAGTATGTGTTGACTTATTGCTGTTGCAGTCTATGATAACTGGGTAAGACGACATATGACTTTTGGTCACTTACAAGCTTAGTGACAAATTACAAAGATGGAAAACGATGGTATTTTAGGTAACAAAATGTCCGAGTGAAAAATTGTGTGCATAAATTTTTTTCAGCTGCAATTTTGTTCAGCATATTTAGCAGGCTTTAAACTTGTTGTCTTATGATATCAAATTATTGTTTTTCAACTTTTCAACAACCAAAAGTCCTGTCTATTATGATTTATGATCAAGTAATGGTTGTAAATACTTGTCAGTTTTCCAACATTCATAATAAGTGATAATACAGAATTTATGTTTTAAAAAAATTCATACATTTTGTGCAATAATTATTTATCAAATAAATATATATTTCATCGTTGCAACAGCAGTTTCTATCTTTATTGTTAACTTAATTTCCATTTTAAAATCAACTAATATATCCTTTTGCTATAAAGGAGAAATTAAAAAAAAAAGTTTTTTTTAAATTTAATTATCTATACACTTACTTTATTACTTCATTTATTACAGTTATTTTCGTTTTATTATAATAATCAAACTGATTGTGTTATCCAGTCCAAAAATAAAATGTTACAATGTTCATTGAGTACCGGTAAATAATATTTTGAGTATGTCAGATATAAAATTTACAATAGTATACACTATTTTTGTAAAAATTGTTCAAAATTAAAAGAATCCGTGAAGTCTTGTGTTATTCTTGATCAAATAAGTATGGATAAATATCTGTATATTTTTCTTCATTCCCAACATCAACATTTACCTCTTTTCATTTTTGAAAGAATGATAAGTTCTTGTTTTTTAATATTTATTTTATTTAATTGAATTTGTACATTGTTTTCACCGGTTTGTAGAATTTGTTTACTGAAATTGCAACGTGTTCCAATAAGAATGCAAAAATGAATGATATCTAATTATTGTTTTTCTACCACCGTAAATTTTAAAAAAAAACTATTTTCTTTTTTTGATTTAATTATCTATAGGCCTACACTTACTTTATTCCTCCATTTATTAAATTTGGATTGGTCAGAAATTGGATTGTAAACCCGACCAAAGTTATTTTTTGGTCTGTCTGCCCTATATTGTTGTAGCTACGTGTACTTATATAATGTAGTAAACATTTTGTGAGATGAATATTTTTCAAATAAATAACTACCGTAGGCTATATTTATGTCTTTTACAACAGGAATTTTATAGGGGGCCTGCAGTTTACGCTCTACCTTCATTTCATTTTTAAAATCATCTACTTGGAAGCACGCAGGCGTCCGTTTTAATCGCTTTTTTAAATTGTATTATACATTGAGCCTACATGTAGGCCTACACTTACTTTATTTCTCCTTTTTTGGAATTTATTTTTTTAAACAGCAGCCCTATTGTTCTTGTAAAACACAATTAATGCATTTAAATAATGTAGTGTTTACAGTATGGTATCAAAACAGTTTTGAAGGGATCGTGCAGTCTCTTCGGAGACGGATAACGGGCAAAAAAAACCCAAAAACAACTGGGAAAGTGAAGGCTTACGTCACGCAGGGAGATGATTCAGATCAACATTGGGTATAAACGTGTTCGTTTTCAGACATTCCATAGCAATGGGCATACTCAAATTAAATTATTGCATTAAGACGAGTTGTTGTGTAATACTACTGGTTTGTTTTTAACAGGTTTCAATCGAATACATTCATTTTTATAGGGATGATTTGTAAAACAAAATCAAAACACGCCGCCACTGCCGGCCATCGATCGCGTGAACAAATGGAGGCAACTCATCTCCAAAGCAACCCTTTAAACGTGAAATGTGCGAGTGTAAACGCTGACTGGCACATTTTATATGTAAAAAAAAAAGATCGAGAAAGCTCACAATCGGGTCCTCTATTAAATTTCTACCATTTCTTTGTCTAAAAACGGTCTGTAGAACCTCCGATATCTTTTTGGGGTTCCTTGGGTTTGTGATAAAAAAAATCAATACGTGATTCTACGATGACCACGTACCGTCATGGCGTCCTGCATGAGAAACTATTTCCTGGAGACCACGAGACGTCAGCCGTTACTAAGCTTCAAAGATCAACTTGAACAGTATTGTGTTTTAGCTAGCTTTCCCTTTACACGTAGAACACGTATATAAGCCATTCGGCCTTATAATAATATTATTATATTAACTTGTAATGGGCAATATTACTATAGATTCCCTTTAATTGAAAACGATCCTAGAAAGGGGATCAAAACGTCGTATTGTAATATACGAAGAAGTGGAAAATCCACAGATTGTTCGTGTTTTTATTAATGGACGTCACTGAGGACAAATAAGGATATAACAAGAACAGGGCGATAAACCCGACTACACCCACAAATTGTCTGCCGCCAACTAAATGGTGGTAATGGTCGGTGTGCATAGTCCTGCCTTGTTGCAATAAAATAAAACGTTTGATTTTGTGCACTTCGCTTGTTAATTAATAAGTAAATACATGTAGATTCCTGAAAACTAGTGTTATCTTGTGCATTTGGCTGGAGTCACACATTCAGCATTTTTACGGCCGTTTAGATGGGACCATTACTGATTTAAACTTGTAGAAAGTCTAATCAAGATCCTGTGATTCGTCTCTGAAAATTTGTTTTTTTTTAGATTTTCAATAAGACTGGGGTCACATAGTGACGATTATGGCTCTCGTTGGAGATCTGGCAGGGCTACGACACGAAAAAGGTAAAAAGTCAGATTACTACACACAGTGATCTGGAATGCCCAATTATTGTCTGATTGTAGTCGTATTCATTTGTGAAAGAGTCCTGTGGATCGGGAATAATCAGGAAAGGTCGGCCAAGCACTCCCGACAGTAAGGTGTGCGTCCCTTAAGATTCGCGAAACTCTGCCGATTGTGTCTAGTCTGATTACAATCGTGATTATGGCGTGACATATTCTGCTGTATCGGATATAAATCGTAACAATGCCGTGTGTTGTCTGCACGATGTCTGGACGGTGTTCGGTGGAACGTGTATGATCTGAGGACACTTTTCTTTCATGTATTTAATCACGACAAAAAACAAATAATGTTAAGGAAACGCCCCGATGTATCCGTTTCCAATTGAATTCGTCTCGTTTACCCCGTTCTCAACTCGATTTGTATCTTTCGCATGGTAAAAAAAACAACCGATCTGTCGCGAACGCATCCCGGTTCACATTTACCATGATTTGGACGCAATTTAGATTCAATTGGCAAGAAAGGACAATGAAAAGTGCCTACAGATCATGCTCGTCCCAGAGGACACAGTCCAGACACCGTGCAGACAGCACAAGACTTTGTTACGATTTTGATCCGATACAGCAGAACAAGTCACGATATAGTCACGATTTTACAAAATCGGCTGAGTTTTTCGAATGTTACGTGACGTACCTTACTGTCGGGACTACTTGGCCGACCTCTCCGGATCATTCCCGATCAACATGACTATTACGAACGTATACGACATCCTTCAGACAATGACAGGACATTCCAGATCATTGAGGAAAGTAATCAGACATTTTCACTTTTTCGTGTCGTAGCTCTGTCTGACCTCAAACGGAGCAATAATCTACACTGTCTGAATCCAGTCTTACCAAAATAATATAATATATTTTTGATTTGTAACAGGACAGTGTTCGTATAAGAAATATAGGGGACATATACTTGACACTACAGAGGGTTCTGGGCCTCCTTCAACACAACCCGTTACTGGACACTCTAGATATGACTGCAGAATGGCATGTCTGATCTATTCTCAAGATGACGAAGAATGCTGGGGTTTCTACTTCAAAAAAACTGAACATAAATGTGTCCTTTACATAGGACAAACACTAACTCAAGTTAAAAAAGCAATGACCTGGTCTCATGTATATAGTTCCTTCAAGTCTTGTTTTTTTGGTAAGCATTTTACATCAGTCACATTTAAGTGGCTTTAATATCTTCTAGCTTACATCAGTCAAATTGAAGTGGATTTCACATATTCTTGTTATTTTGGTAAGCATTTTACATCAGTCACAATTACTTGGATTTGATATCTTGTCGTTTACATCAGTGATATTTAATTGGTTTCAAATCTTGTCGTTTGAAGTCTTAAAACCATTGAAATTTTCTTGCACATAATTCCGATGGACGGCCATCTGTCATGTCCGTAATCTTCCGCCATTTCCGTACCGGTAATTCAGGAGACTAAGGAACCCCGAATCAACCTCGGCAAGTTCCGACAGCGGCCATCTTGCAGATAGAATCCTGTTCTAGCCAGAGCGTTATGAAATAAACCTTGCAAAGGATAGCTCACTTGGTGTATTTACTGAATATATCCTACTAGCACAAATAAGGTTCAGCTTTATTATACTCAATTTATTAGGCCTACCTAACATTTTGTTCAAGAAAAAAACAAAAAGTGATTTGCCAAAGAGGACTTATTTGTAAATTTTGACTAATGTTTTGTAGATACCGAACAAACTGAATCGATAAACGTGTTGTAATTTTACTGTGCTTCTGAAATATGTGTGCTTAATGTCTCTACGTCAGATTCACTTATTTTATCAATGTTTCTATTTAAGATTCTGAATCATGAATATTTCCTTTGGTTAAAAATATTCAATCTATTTTTTAATATATTTTTTTAATTCTCTTACTAAGGTGAGAATGGATATGATATCAGTACAGTAAAGTATGACAAAAACCGAGACAAGGATCCGTGGACCGGGTGCAATTATACAACAAATTTACTGGCAACAAATCCACTAGCAGCAAAAGCGCTAGCAACAAATTCGTCAAAACCTATGTCATATGCTGCAACAACAACGATTATTCAAAAAACTATTGCAATAATTACAACAGCTGCTATTACAACGGAAACAACGCATGTTGTGCCCACCAGGATAGGCACTCCAGCAAGAACCACAGACGCTGCCGGAGTTAGTCCAGTGATGTCCACTTCAATCGACACTCGAGCAAGAACCTCATACGCTCCCAGAGTTAGTTCTGTGATGTCCACTTCAATCAACACTCGAGCAAGAACCTCAAACGCTCCCGGAGTTAGTCCAGTGATGAAGGTGCCAAGCACAATACACAACACTGTTCTTAATACGGTTCTAGGAAGGACAGCTGCGAACAAATTAGCATCCGATACGCCATTCACATACACTAACTGGAGTGTTTTTATAACAACAGTAGACCACTGGAATTCTGTGGAAACTTCAACTACACAAATGCCATCACTGCAGGTAAGGCAATATTTTTTTTTTCTAAACAAAAACAATTCATTCCGATTAGGTGGATGGTTGGGCGAGAGCTTCCAGATGCCCTGACTCTCTTGGAGTTATAGGGCATCAGGAAGTATATTTTTATGTGGTGTCGTTTTTTTTCTTAATTCTGTCTCGTATTTCATGTTGCCATTGACATGAACGGTGGTTCTCTACACCCATGTGACTGGCACGCCGTCATATAGGTGACATACCCCTGAGCACGCCGTTAAACCACAATCAATCATTCAACCAATCTGATTAAAATTAGCTCTCAAAAGCCCCTTGTTATTGTACCCTCGCTATGTAGATCTGATGACATCGACTAGTAAATTGTGCAGATTGGTTGACCAATGAAACGCCACATATCAGGAGGCTGCGGTAAACATAGATGCTTGGTCGCTAGAGAATCTCCTATACGACTCGCCTTGGGTCCTTGCTTATGGCCCCAAGGTGAGTCGGATTGGGGACTCCTATGGGACTGCCCAAACGAGCAAGCACTATCTGACGTCATTGAACTTCGTCTACTCCAGAGTTACATCCGACCTACATCGCAACAATTTCAATACTGAGGAACTTATATAGATCTGCTTTTTGATTGAGGTTTTGCCACGCTGGCTAAACGGCGATGAAGCATCTTCAAAACTGCCTTTAACTTCAACCAATATACATGCTTGTCCTTACCTACATATAGACAACCAATATATACCAGACTTGTCGTTCGTGCCTGCTTTCTTCAATCTTATTAAATGGTTTGTCACTTTACAGCATTTTACAACATGCTTTAAACATTAAATCATTGTTTTTCCTAGGTACATGTACATTTTTTTCGACAATAAAACTGTCTTTGAACGGCATGAAATTCGTACAAAACAATACGGTAATTTTTTTGTTTAAATATTTCTCAATGCCGGCGGTTGATTTTGATTTCCGGTCAGAATTTATCACTGGTTACTGTAAAAGATGTTTACACCGAAAGGAAGTATATCAAGGTTATGATGATGGTTGATTTTTGGAGAAACGTAATAGTTTAAGGTCTTGCTGTACCCCTTTGGTTAAAAAATACAAATTTGTTTTGTCCTTAAAATAAAAGTATAGTTTTCAACCTGTATGCTGTCAAAAAAATTATATCACAATCCTTTTTAGAAATAGTTCAATTGAAGACTACAATTATGAGTATTCCTGTAAGTAAATTGCGTATGTTGAACAGGTGTTAAGGATTAACGGATTGTCTAGACTAAGGCTCCCCTGGTGGATAGACTCTTTAGCCTTTGCAATTATTCCATAATCTTAAATTGGATTTTTCAGGCATATAATATTTTTAGCACATTTTATATTTCGAAACCCTTTTTTCGAAAACCGCTCATCCTAGAAACATCAAATATTATTCATTGTAAATAAGTGTGCTAAACAAACGTCTTGCACTTTTTGTAAGTTCGTCCTACATTCTTTTAAATATACTCTGAAATATATTGTTTGCGTTTTTTAAGCTTTACAAAGGTTGTACAGACGAAAAGATCTACTGAAATTATTCTAAGCTAAAATTTAAAAAAAATGAGACACAACTTTTTAGTTCAAGGTATATTGTATAACATATAATAATGTATTTAATGCTTAACATATTAGACGCCGATAAATAGGCTTCGAAAAATGCACAGTATTTGTCCCTTTTGAGGTGTAATCAAATTGTTATAAATATGAAAATAAGTATTCAATGTTCAAGACATGTAACTATATATATTTCTGAGAATCTAAGCTTTTGAAAAAAATATATTTATATATGCTTCTGATTGATATTTATTGTCATAATAAGCTTTGAAAAAACAATTTCCTAAAAATCGACCTTGGGGTCCAGCAAGACCGTAAGGCTATTATGAGCCCAATTTTGCAAAATCCTACTGTTATCTCCATTCAACCGCCATGACTGACAATAGACTACACGTAATATTATGTTTCCAATAACCCAACGGGTAATTCAGTCGTATTAAAGTTGTGTTTTTTTTCTCTTGAAACATCATATCTGCATTTTCGTAGTACTGGGACACTTTTCATAAAATATCGCCAAATACTTCCATAATTATTACAGTTTATCTAACGCGAAGCTCTCATAGACCTGCTAAGCTTCGCCGCAGGTAAAAACATAAATAATATAATATAATTGAGTATATTTGTTACATGTTCTCTTACAAAATCTGTAGCCGGAATCTTTCTGATTTCAGGTGCATCTATTGGAGACCCAGACTGTAAGTGTGATTGCAGAGATCTATATACAATAACGGACAAAGAAAGGGCACTTTTTATACAGACAATCCTCGGAAATTTAACAATCGACCGTCGTGATATATCTGCAGTACGGAGAAAATATATAAGTGTTCCAGACCCTAGGTTTTCAGCCAAAGCTGTTGGAAGTACAGGAGTAGCCATACTATCCTTGTGTCTTGTCGGTATTCTAGTGTTAGACTTTCAGGCTATAGTTCGAGATGTTAAAATCCTTTGTGTTTGATTTTCAATTCATAGATCGTGATGTTAAAATTACTTTAGTTCTAATTCCAGGCTATAGGTAGTTGTATTTCAATTGGTTTGTGCTATACTTTCACGCAATAGCTCGGAATGCTAAATCTTAGGGGTGGCTATCGAGAGGAATATTACTATCGCGATAGTGTTGCGATAGTCCAAACAACTATCGCGATACTATTGCGATAGATAGGTTACTATCGCGATACTATTGCGATAGTTTGATATATTGGCAAAAATGAACATTTTATATTGTAAATGTTACGCAATAGACATGACTTATAAAATAGGATTGATTTTATATCCAACAGCTGTATATTAACATGTACATTCTGTCTTTCAGCCGACTGTTAATGTGTTTATTGTCCATTCACTCATCACAGTACTATAAACTTGCAATTTTGAATGGCAAAGCCAAAAAAACTGGGAAAAAAATAACAAACTTTTGAAAGAATGAGGAACGTTATGGGATTTATTGAAAAAATGTAAACTATCGAAACTATCGATAGTTGACGAAGCAATCGGCGATAGTTATCAATGTTTCGTACGACCATCGATAGTTTACTATCGGACCCTTTACTATCGCGATAAGTCGATGTTTCGATGCATCGTTACAGCCCTACTAAATCTCCTTGTTTTTTGATGTTCAGGCCATGACTCGTGAAAGTAGTGATTATATCCTTAAGCATGTTTGGTATTCTAGTGTTATACTTTATTTTTCGTGGTTATAAAATTCGATGTATTATGCTTTCAGGCCATATCGCTTGATGCTCACATTCTTTGAGTAATACTTTAAGCCACATATCGTGATGTTAAAAATTATTTGTGATAGGAGTTCAGGCCATTTCATGGGTTGTATAAAATCTGTGTGTTTTCATTTCAGACCCATAGCTCGTGATTTTAAAATTATGTACACTGTCAGATAGCTCAATATGTTTTTGATAGATTGACATTTTATGCACCTCAAATGATAATAACAAGTCGTATGTGCACAATAATAAATAACAATTTAAATTGCTTAAAAAATATAATGGAACTATGGTTGGAATAAAACTACATGGAGTTTTATTATGTACAAGATTCAAGGCTCAATTCTGGGACCTATTCTTTTTTTTAAAACGAAGTATATGCTTGTAACTCCATTGTACATGGAGTTTGTTTTATCCCATGCATAGCATCTGGAATTTTAATCGAAGGAATGTCATGGCAAAGGTGAAATAAATCAATGCATTACTCGTGGAAACAAAAGCAAAATTGGTTTTCACCAGTGTATATTTCGTGTTAAAATTCCTTTTGTTGGATTCCAGGCCATAAATCTTGGTCTTAACATTATTCCATTAGTCTTGTATCTGTATGCTATGAATAATGTGGTCAATTATAGGTTTTGTATTAAATAAAGTTCAACGGTCGATTTGAATAGCGATTTTTAATCAATTGGTCTCATTATTGGTGGCAGTTATTCCACTCCCGAGTGCATGGACATTTTTGGAGAATTTTACGAGTAATTGTTAGGGATGTAGCTATGCATCGAAATATCGACTTATCGCGATAGTAAAGGCTCCGATAGTAAACTATCGACAGTCATACGAAACATTGATAACTATCGCCGATTGTTTCGTCTTAACATTAACATTGACACCACTCCGTAGCCTATCTCTTAACATTAACATTGTCCTACCCCCACCCCCCCACCTTCCCCCCTCTACCCCCAC
>JAVFBY010084455.1:0-12319 GCA_034781015.1 Tonicella lineata
CTCATGCCTGGGTTGGATACGGTCCAGGGGGGGGGGCTTATGTCCGTAGTCCATACCCCTATTTCCCTATTTCCCTATGGAAGGGTGGACGATAACAGAGTTGTGAGCTACATCTATTAGCACTAGGTCAAAAGGTAAGTTTTTTTTTTGTTTAAGCCCCTTGAAATCACCTTGGGCTCTCCCTGACAGTCAAAATGATGTAATATTACAAGGCTGATGACACAACTTTGTAGCGTCATAAGAACTGCATCAAGAATATGGTGGACAAGGACAAAGATTTGTTGCTCTTAACAAATTATACTCAATGCATAAGCTTAGTAGCAGGAATTTGGAAACCACACACATATGTATTATGATTTTTTAAGTCTCATGTCTCTCTCAATCAGGATCAAATGGCAGACCAAGCTGTTACCCAGCTGATGGTCTACCAACTACCATTATGTTAATAATGCTATCATTTGTGTTCAAAACAAGAATTCCAATTTTGGACTATAAAACATTTTCCATAGTCAGAACATAGAAAGACATGGATTTATTAACTGTCACTTCTTAAAATCATCTTAAACAATTTAAGTGAGACATCAAACATTATATTAACCAAGAATAGAAAAAAACAGAGCAAATTGAAAGTCAAATCCAGGAAATTCATATTCTACAATGAAAATTTGGCAGGAGGATTATAGACCTTCAAACTACAAACCACTGGTTAATTATGAAATTGAATTTGCAAAATTTTTAAAGTGGACTCTTTGTAGAGGTCTTTCAAATTAAGTGTAATTAAAGTTAATAACCTGTTACAATGGCCAACCAGAATTTTTTTTTTTAACCATTGCCATGATTTTCAGGCTTTTACTGTTTACAAAATTTCGGTAAATGCAGTTTGTTTTTGGTAATGCTTGGAGTTTTCTGAGAGTTTAAAGTCAACCTATTGTTTGGTGATCTAAAATCCAGATATAGATAAAAACTCTCCTGCACTGTAGACTATTAAGCCATCTTGTATTGTAGACTGTTGTCTGGATGTAACTGTAGTCAGCCTAGCTTTTAAATGAAATCGGAACTGCTCTGAATACATCAAAAACGTTATATAAATACATTTTTGTGAGAAATTGTTGTCTTCATATTTAAAAAAAAAAAAAAATCCCCAGATGGTCAGAAATGTTATCTACTACATCTGAGAAAATTAAAGCGATCAACTTTAATAAGCACTTGAAGTAAATCCTTTTCATATTTTACTTCCAGTCTATTTCACTATAACTTGTAAAACATGACGGAGCCACAGATCAGAGTAGAGACCATGAAAAACAGCATCAATCCCACATAAAATTTCTTTTGTAGACAAAAAATAGGAAAAGTAACATGGGGGTTTGACAGACGCTGAGCTGGCATCTTAGTTTGAGAAAAACCAAGACATACCTTTTTTTTCAACAAGGGTTAAAATGGTGTCTGCCACAGCATGGTGCTAAGACAGAACCAGAACATTCGTACATGTATCAACTAATTGGCAAAATGCTATCATAGAGAACATAGTAGATATGTTACAAATGGCAAAAAGACATCCGACAATAACAGTATACAATAAATAAAAGAATTCTATTTTTTTGTAATTTTCTTTTTTGCATTTGTGGTAAATTTAGCTTGATTCTTTAGAAAGTTGATAAAGAGAAACTGCTTACTGATATCATGAAGAAATTTGACCTATTTAAAACAAAGGTCAAAAATGAAAACCAAAATCCGTCTAGAAAAAAATTGTCAGAAAACGCAATAAATAAAGTTAAATTTACACGTAGCAGTTATCTTTTGACAGGATGAGTAGAATACCTAACACCTAATTTCTCATAATAGTTTATTCACAAAATTACAAAACCACTAACGAACCACACCCGTCTAACGAGTTACATTCTGCCTGACAGTGAGAAAAAACCCAAGGTAAATTTGCTAAATAATTGCTTAACTTTTAAGTTCCATCTTATTCAATTTTTTTTAACTTAACATTTTTGGCTTGTCCTCAAAATCTTTCCAAAAAATTGACTTATTTGCCGTGATATAAGACAAAATAACTGGTCAACCATTTTAAATAGGTTTGTTTACCTTGCTTATGGCTAAAGTGAAAATATAGTCAAACTTCACAGGGTCGAAATATCACCTGTCTACCTGTCCCTGACAAGTGGACTTCACAAGTGAGAAGTGAAAATAAAATCTACCTGTCACATGAGACAAGTAAAATAAATGCTACCTTGGTATATCTTTAATAAAAAAAAAGTAAAAACAAGTGGATTAACTACCCAAGTCTAACTGGAGACAGGTACACAATAATTTTACCTGTCGCATGTGACAGATAAAATTTTTTGAACATTTCGACCCCTGCTTCAGAATACAGATAGTTTAGTCAACAATTTAAAAATAGGTTTAGAAACTTGTTATGGCAAACCAAAAATATAGTAAAATCAGAACATTGTGTATAATTTATGTTGTCTTGGAAGTGCTTTGTTAAAAGAGCACTGAGTAAAAGGATACTGCATGTTAGCAAGTCTAAACTGGCCAATTTGTTTTAAGGATCACCTAGTCCAAGTTTATCAAAGGTGATATTAACAACGGATTAGAGACGGACTAGATGTGACCTCATTTAGTCCAGGATTGAATTTAATACCTATTTGGTCAAGCAGCCATAAGGCAACAGAACTCTTCCACCGATCAACAACCGTTTATATTATGTAAAGTTCTTTTTAATTATTAGAGAAGCTACAGTAAGTATGTTTAACAGTAACACAGGTAATGTCTTCTAAGAGGAGTCAGGTAAGAAAAGATAAATAATTATGAATGATTTGAAAGAGGCCTGGAGCTATTGACGTCTAATCTTTATTTTATCTGCCGGTTAGGAAGAACAAAAGATTTTCACATTAATTAAAAGTCTTGACAAACTTGGACAAATACGTCACACTAGATGATCACAGACAACTTATACTTCCCCAAGCCATAAAATTCCGCATGATCTTTTGGATTTGTACGGAGTTTTTGTTACATTTGATAATGTAAAGAATGAACAAATTTTAGCTACATCATGGATCAAACTCGGGTCATTTAGCTTACCGGGCAGCGCTCTAAAGTCATACAAATTTTGCGCAATTCTTTTTGTCTACTTTTTTTGTTGAAAAAACGTTGTTAATATAGAAATTTAACAATTAAACTAAATAATTTATGTAAGATAAACTACAAGAATTCTTTTCTGGTTTCCATATTTTTTTCGGTAGAAATGAGATGGCATCTATTTCAAGTATTTTCATAAATTTAAAATGTTTTACTCATATTTAGCTACGTAGTTTAAAAGCGATATATATATAAGTAAGAAATAAAGCATAGAATTAATTCAAGTATTATCTAATTAACATTTCTATAAATTAAAGGTAATCTACCTGATAATGAATAAATGACAGTTGACATATGTTCTATAAAGCTAAAATACAATATCTTGTGACTAAATCATAACCCTAATAGCAAGTCAATTAAAGCATGGACCATCGTTAAGATTACAAATCTAAATATTTTTATTACAAAAAAGATCAAAGAAAATTCTCATATAAATAACTCATGCATAGCACAGAAGGTGAAATAAAATCTTTAAATGATAATCATAACATAAATATTTATGAAAAAAAAACCCAGTAATAATATCACAAGAATGTAAAAACATATATAATGTATATGATATATATTATACAATGTATATCATCAATTTTTTAAACTGCTGTCTAATGACGATTTAAAACTCAGAAAATCAAGTTAATTATTTTTTTTAAAATCTCTAGCGTATGATAAAACACAAATGATATTTTGGTGAACAATGTATGTTTTAGAAGCCATGGTTTGCCACTGTTCTTTTAATTACAAAATTAAATAGGGTGCATTCATTCTTTATTGAAAAACTTAACCGCAAGAAATCCAAAAAAATTATATAAAAGAGAAAACTGCGAATTGTATTTTTCCAAGATAGAAAAAGTTTTGAACTTTCCGGTTTTTACCGAAGATTGAAAGTTTTGAAATCCTATTTTTCATTTAATTCAAATTTAAAGATATGATTTTTGGTGGTACCACCAAAAGTATAGCGCATGTGTGCATTGCAGCATGTAGTGATAACTGGACACTACTAGCTCTAGGTAGCACTGATAGATTCAATTGCCTGTGGCCAACTGGAGCACTTTACTGTTTAGTTACAACACCGTGAATCATTGCCTTGAATTTTTAAGTAAAGGTACATGTTATTTTAATGATAAAGATTGTGTCTATGTTAAGCTTCCACATGTGGTTATGGCGCCTTAAAATAAAACCTTGCAAAAATAAGTTGCAATACCAGGATAAAATTCAAATGGTTAACACCGTTCAATGTAAAAAGTGTACTTGTAAATCCTGTTGCACCTGAAATCTTTATAAATAAATGTAATTAATTTCTAATTTTTAATTGTCTAGACTATATACATGTACATTACAAGTAAAGTTATTCTCTAAATTTTAGGATGTAAAATAATTGTGTTTTTTAAATGTACACTGTGACAAAGCTGTCTACAACCATGTAATAAAGCTGTCTCCAGCTAGACACAATGGCTTTATAATCTTTATAATCATAATATGCCAGACAACACAAGCGCTATCTATTTATATAATAAAACATGCCCTTAAAATTGTGATTAATGAATTCTGTGTTATTAAGGATAACCCATTGTCATAAATAAATAAATTTTGTATAATATGTTGTTAATCCTTTGTTTTGCAATATTAAACAGATAAAATGATGATGGGGAAAAAATCCTGATTCTATCTTGCCCTACAATTTGGAGTTGTATAACAATAGGGGAAAAATGTCCAATATATTAAACTTCTGTGTAATTAATGATACTCCACTGTCGTCAGTAAATTTATTTTGTATATGTTGTTTATAGTTTGTTTTGCAAAATTAAACAAGATTAAATGATGATTTAATGATGATTTGCAATCCTCCTTTTGAAGAACTTAGTATTGATGTAAACCTGCATTAGCTACTTGTAAAACAATAAGATTTGTTTGTATGCGGTTTATGTTATACATGAACGGTTATTATACCCAGTCCAACGAATGAAGGAATCTACCCTCGAACGACACAATCATCAAAAATGAAAAGACACAAGACATAGGAAACATAGTAACATAAGATTGTTCAGTGAGACACTGGGCGTGTTCAATTGGTTTGTCCTGGACAGGTTCAGAATACTCCACTAATCATACACATTGTAACAGAAATTGCTGATATATTTCACTTTATCTCTCTATTGTTATGTCACTTCCACCTGTTACTCATGTCAAATCAGGGTGTTCCAGACAGGTCTTGTTTGATTGCTGTTTGGGGTGTCTGGATTGTCCTAAACTAAGCAATTGGACAAGCCCAAAGAGTGTAATTACCCTGCAGAGTCTGGGAGTCAGCATCCTTGGATACTTTCATTTACAGGGCAAACTCAAAAAACCAATCAGGTAGCTGATGCCCAGGGCAAGAAGACACCAGGGGCTCGTTTTAGAAAGCGTGCGTGGCTTGCGGCCAATGCAATAACCGTGATGCCCAGCAGTGAAAGCATTGTGTCGTCAACAAAAGCTGTGCATGCTTTGGAAAACACGCCCCAGGGCAACAAGAATCTACCAAACGTCTAATAATCACCTGAAAATGGAGGTAAAATTTAATGTACTCACCTGAGGTACCACATTGAGATTCGCGACCTTGTAGACTCTTTATAGACGTATATTTGTAAAAAAGATGTGCTCTGTGAGTAGAATTTTGATAAGAAGAACTTAGAGGTTCAAGAAAGTAGTCCACTCCGTCCGTTCGGAACATCCCAGACTAAAACAGAAAAGGAAAAGGCATTTAGTATCTAATTACGAGGATTTATTTTCGTAGTACAATTGGTAATTCACTTTTGCTGAATAATACTTTGTGGAATTTTTTTTGACAAATTCTTTTAAAAAGTAGTCTTTAAAATATTTATTATCTGAATGCGGTGTGTCAAAATCCTTAAGATTGAAACTGTAAAAGAATTGAAAGATTTTGTTGTACATGTAGTCAAGTTTGAATACCATAATAATGATCTAGTGAATGAAGAATGTAATAATCTATTCTTTACATCAACTGTTATGATTCAGTTGAACACAAAAACAAATTTGGTTGTATAGGCTGGTTGGAATGTGGATTTTTGTAAGCTCGATGTGTGGTTTTATCCAAACTATTTATAACTTATTTTGTCACAAACATACCTAAATTTAAAAAAAAGTATATGGTTTTATCAAAAATACATGAAGACTCATTTGTCACTGTTAACAATACATCTATGTAGATGATTTATTAACTTGTTGACAAATGAAAACCTCTTGTTATTTATTAATTAAAAGTTTAATGAATTAGAATTAGCCTAATTAGAGGTAGTTTTAATAACAAACAATTTGACCACTTTTAATGTAAACAAGTATGGTTGTACCAGCATTTCATATCAATTTAAAATATAGAACCGACAAAAGTTACCAATCACAGCAGAAACTCCTGGGTTGAATTATATGTTTTGATTACTTTGTCCAGCTAGATTTGCTAAATCTATGTACATGTAAGTGGCAATCCATGTAGAGCTCGGGAAAATCACAAAGTTGTAAAAGTTTTCAGTATTTTATGTGTACAAATAAGCTGAACAGTCTCAGGGATTCATAGATGTCCAGTCTTACTACATGTACCCTAAATGTGCAGTTGAGCTGGGGAATAAACTCTTTTTAAGATATCTTTTTTTAAAAACTAGATTCAGTTCAGTAAAAAAAAATTAAAAATTTTGACTTTTATGAACCTCAAACAGGATCGGCAACAATGCAATAATTTTTTATAGAAAAAATAGAAACCATTAAACATTCCAAATTTAGTGGCAACGAAAATTAACCTAAATTTAGACTTGGATGACTGCTGGAATTATTTCTAGATAAAAAAAAAATGTTAAAAATTGGCACCATCTTTCTGTCTTGGAACTAAACAAGAAAAGAAAACTGGCTCCTAGGAGTGATTGAACTATGAAAGGTTATCAGATAGGTACACTAGTTATCACAGCTCTGATTATATGATTATCTATTATCTTGAAGGTTAGCACATTGTCTTAGTTTGTAGAAAGTCTCAGGGCTTTTGGTGCATTATCCAGAATACTTTCATAAATTTGTAAGGCAGATCGAGGTTGCCAGGTTGCGTTCTATAAGAATCTTAAATCTGCAAATGTACATGTAGCTTTGGGCTAGAGCTTCCTGATGCCCTGGTGCAGCTATTGGCTCTTGTGCAATTTAGAAAGTATTCTAAGGGCTTCTGGTGTATCATCCAGAATACTTTCATAAAATTGTAAGGAAGATCCAGGTTACCAGGTTGCTTTCTATAAGTATATTTAATCTGTAGGATTGGGCAAGAGCTTCCTGATGTCCTCAGGTGCTCTTGGGACTATAAGGGGCATCAGAAAACTGATTTGTTGGGGTGTTCTGGACTAGTGGTGTCATGTCTTTCACAAGCCTGAGAATTTCCCGGTACCTTGTATAGTTACCATAAAAAGACTGTACCGTAATTTTGTTTCCCCATTATCAGGACTGGAATGATACAGTTTTTATACAGAACAAAATTCTGTTTCCCAGAGTTTTTCATCAATTGAAAGCAAAAACCGAAAAAAAGTTACCGATCCAATCGAAAATTCTCAAATCGGAAAGTGATGTCAATGGTAGTTTCCTCCACTCATTGAGCTGCCATGCCATCATATATGTGAATCACTCATGAGCACAGAGTAAAAACCCAATCAAACATTCAAGCAACCAGTCTTTATCTTAGTTGATAGTCTTTGAACTTTTGGCACTGTGAAGGCCAATGGTTTGAGAGTTATATACGGTATATGTATAAGAAACACTGCATGAACCAATTTATAAATACTGTCAGTAAATATAAAATTGTCAGCATTATCCAGAAAATATATTCCACTTTTAAGCATCCCTTTGTCAGTGTTTTACTAAGAGTGATTAGCCATTATGATTTGGAAGAGAACCTCCATGGCATTCTATAAGGAGCTTTTGCCTTAAACCCTCAGCCTATGAGAGCCAGCAGCTGAGCTACCATCCTCAAATAACTATTGCCTCAGCAGAATGAGTTTAGCCTAGACAATGAGATTTTGGCCGAGTCAAAAGGCTGCACTTTTGAATAAGATGTCTTACCATCCTTTTGTTTAATAGTGCAAAACAATTACATGTATGTGATTAATCACTCTTATGAGAGTTCCGGTAAGCCAGTTGAATGTTTTGGCCGAGTTGGCAGCTTATGTTTGTAATACACAGTCGGTTTCTCACCTCCTGTGGCAAGAAATATCAAAGACAACATATATACTGCATTCCCAATCCTTTAAGGCCAAAAATGCAGCAAAACTTTACCGCACACGTTGTGTTTTCAATTACTTGAGGTCAGTAGCTCACCTGTTAGCTCGTGTGTTCTTTAGTTACTATAGTTTTGGGCATCTTGGTCATGTTTAGTTCGATGGATCGAGCACCATAATAGTATATATCAGGTACGCAGCTTAAGGCTATTTCACTGATATGATAAAGGGCCAACCCAAAGGGTAGACGTTAATGCCAATCAGATAATGACGACGTCGGGCAAGCGCAGGGCACAAAGCATGAATCCATAACAAAACCGCTTCCTAAAGCCCCTTAGTACAGAGAGCACTGAAATCCCCACAAATGCTGTAATGACGTATATCTGGGTGTCCACTGTATTTAGGCTACTTCAGCAGGGCTTCATAGACGTCAAAATGTTTATCACCCTCCTTGACACATTGAGTATTTTTTTTGCTCCAATTGAGTTTGCCCTATATTGAGTTTTTGACAGTCCCTATTCAGTTTTTCATTATTTTTTATCGCCTAATACCGCAGTTAAAAACGGACGTCTATGAAGCCCTGTTGAGTATGAATGGTAACCTTTTACCTAAGTTTTATGAGGATAATCCCTGACATTTATAAAGATTTTTAAGAGAATTATCAGAGAGAGTTGCCTTGATGGCAAGTGGAGGTGAACACTGTCAGACTAGGGTTTAACCTTTACATATCTCCTCCTATCATCTTTCTCACTCTAAAACATCTAAACATAGCTGTACTTCAAGGCAATCTGTCTTGTTCTTGGTAAAGCAAGTGTTGTAAAGGTACTGGTAACAGGTTGTATGAATTTGTCCATGGATAAAGACTTAAGAAGTAGCCTCAAGTAGGCCAACGTATATATTGTACATATAGCTGCTTAGGAGCAAAAATAAACCAAGAAAGTAATCATGATAAAATGACTATTGTATTTGATTAAGATTACAATAAGATAATTGGCTGTTGAGGAACAAAATTTATTTTGAATATGCCTAGAATGCAAATAGTAATAAAATGATAATTGTATTTGATTAAGTTTAAAATAACAAAATTGACTGTTAGGAACACAAAATTCATTTGTCAAGTTCTGGGTTGCATTCTATAAAGATCTTCAATCTGCACTTGTAGCTTGGGCTAGAGCTTTCTGATGCCCTGGTGTAGCTGTTGATTCTTGTGCAATGTAGAAAGTATTCTGCTTACCAAATTACATGTACATGTAGTTGGTGAACTCACTGAAGTATTTTACACGACTTCAGTATATATATTGTCATTAAATTGCTTTATTTCTCTGTGATGTGTTTACCCAAGACAGTTAGCTATTTTGATCAGAAATTATATGCAGTTGTGAATGACATAAAACGGATGCTTATAAAAAGTTTAAAAGCCTGCGTTATGGTCAGGTACATTGCAGATGATGTCTTTATAGAAAGTGAAAAATATACAATATGGGGAAAGATAACTGCAATATTCGTTGTTGACGGCAGATAATGCAGATTATGTTTATTTACGCAAAGTTGTTGATTTGTGGCCGTACATCAAGAGCAAAAAAGTAAAATCGGCAAAGAGTGATCTGGGATAGGCAGCCAATGGGTTTGTTTGGTTTTTTCAATAGTTCACTTTCTTTCAGCATTGACTTTAGTACTGAAGTGTGCATGTACTTGAAGTTGACATGTTGGACAAATG
Source organism: Tonicella lineata (assembly GCA_034781015.1). Lineage (NCBI taxonomy): Eukaryota > Metazoa > Mollusca > Polyplacophora > Chitonida > Mopaliidae > Tonicella > Tonicella lineata. Next base: position 10,099 of record JAVFBY010084455.1, read on the forward strand.
ACTTACAATATGGAGGTGAATAGAGAGGGGCACATTGTGACCCCCTGGAGCAGCACTGGGGTGTGAAGGACCAATAAAAAAACCTCTCAAACCACATCTGGTCAATGGGCAGTTAAAAGGTCAACCAGTTCAAGCCCCCTTCAGGTAATTACCCTTAGAAGGCAAAATTGTAAAAAAAAAATGTCAAAGTAACCATTTGCTTCCAAAATAAAACAACTTTATCAGCATTTTAAAGACAAACAGAAAGTGAGATACAGCTGTTGTTATTGTTTATTTGGGTTTACAATATTAAAATCTCAAGTGACAAGTCTACACTTACATCAGGTAATTGTGAAAAGTTTTTCAATTTTTAGGTAGTCTACTGTGCCAGATGACCCTTAAGGTCAAACAAAAAACTGACCAATAGGATGTTTTTAGATTGTGAATATTCTCTTTGATGTCTTGGAGTTAATACCAGACAAGGGCTAATCTGTTTACACAATGGTAATTGATTCACACTTTATAACTTTGAAAGAAGGCATAAAACGAGACAAGTAGTTAAAAGAAATGTCTGAGGGCAATTAAAAACAAAGGTATACATCTTTTAAAACCATCATAGTTAAACTTATTTAAACGTGGGTTCTTATGTTGTGTTGCTCTTGTGAACACTTTGTTCAGTGTGGTTTCTCACTCGTATATAAACCAATCAAATAAAATTTGAATCATAGTTAACATGAAAAGGCATTTTTCTTAAATTTTGACAAGTTGGGGTAGTTGGGGGCAAGGGTTTAATCCAGAGACCTGTCCACCAGTCTTTTTGATGGATAAAATCAAGTTTAAAATCAAGACAGACAAAAATTAAGAAAATTACCATGTGTGTAAGATAGGAAATGGACGGGCATTTTTTGGCCAAAATGTGTTTTTGGACAGGTATTGCACTGATTCTGGATGAAAGCTTGGTTATGGGAGGGGTGGGTGGGGGGTCACAGGGTTTACCAAACTATCTACTAGTGTATCCCCTTTTTTCAACATATGTCCCTTAAGTGGAGTGATGACAGGAGACTCCACATGTGAGCGGAAATGATGTAAATAACAACTACATATGGCAGAAAGCTGCCTGTTCTAACTGCTGTCTCCATCACATAACGAATGTTTGTCAAAACGCCACACACTCTCTACAATGTTGTGACACATGCTGGGCAAATGATAAAAATTTCAGGGAGGACAGAAATAGATCATACATGTACCTACACCACCTACATGTCTGAGAGTGCACAAATGTAACCGACAGGTCGCCTAAGTTGCCAAACACATATCATACTTTAAAAGTACATGTATGTACAGGCCTGTGCTGTAATGTTTTCCGACATTAAATTGGTCCTCTAAATTTTGTTTAGATAACCTATAATTTGTATTTTTCACAACTATGCTGATAATTTAGTACATAAATGTGCTCTTATAAAAAATAAAGCAATATTGCTGTGTATAAAAGTATACAACTGTACAAACTTCATTTGATGATCGGATTGACAAAAGTTGTCAAAATCAGTAGCAAAATGCAATTTTAGATGAACATTTAAAACAATTTGGGAAAACTATAAATGGGTCCTCCTAAAATGAGTTTGCTTAACCATGGGAAGACCCCTTTCAGTCCGTGCTCCCTAACAGCACAGGCCTGCATGTAAGCTTATCTTGAAATCGCCACCTGCCCTCTGGCCAGACAGACAAGTGATCTGGACAGTCAGATACCCATGTACTTAAATACTTGTGGATCTATAGAGTTAAGCCAAGATACCGAAAAACACGTCAACATTCGGCCGGTAATACTTCACGTCGTATTCGTACGAATCGGAATGCCGCCATGTATCAAACGCAATGCCTATTAACCTCCCGAGGCGTTTGTTAATCACTTCCAATCACCTACAACAACAACGCCTCGCGATCGCACAGCTTGACGTAAACTCGTCTGGCATGACAGCAGACAATTTAAGGCCTTCAGAGCACTGCAGACATCTGCGGATTTATAATAGCTTTATGTGAATGTAAGAGATCCAATTAAAATTCATTTTTACTCAGTGGCTTTTGACAAGCCTCCGAATTCCTAGCGCTACCTCCACATGAAGAAACGGCGGCTGGTGGAAATAGTTTGACCAATCAACAAAAATACAACACAGATCGACGACAATGCCGGGAAATCGCTCGGCACTTTCTGTATCGGTATAGGCTATTTCATTTGCATTGT
>JAVFBY010084677.1:0-12317 GCA_034781015.1 Tonicella lineata
CCTTCCCCCAAGTCTCTGAAGAGCTTTCCTTCTTGTTTTTATCCAATATGATTTAGACTTTGAGGTTATCTAACAAGAAGCTGAGGGATAAAATGAATATCAAATTCACAGATGAGAGTAATATCCATTACAAGGGCTTGAGTTGGATAATCTTTTTCCCACACTCGGGGGGTCAAAATATAGGTTGCCTATTTGTCGATGGCAAGTACATTTTGAGAGGGACAAGTAAAAAAAAGTCAAGTTGTCACTTCCCACAGCAAGATAATTATATACATCATGATTTTATATCACTTACCACAATAAGATAATCGCAAGTGGCAAGTGAAAACAATAGTTACTTGTCAACTGTTGGAAGCATTTCGACCCCTGACACTACACATTTTTGTGCGTTATTAGAGGTGTGATTTTCGTGAAAAATCTTTACATTTAACAGTGGGTGATGAGGCTATATACATGTACATTGACAGTTATGCTCATGCAGCAGAAGGGCCACGGCACTGGCACATCCTCTTGTAACATAGTACAAAATGTGAAGGTACATTGTGACCTGACAATAGAGACGACTTTAAAAACGTGTTTGTGACAGACAAGCATGAGTGTTATTTTCACTACCAGAAGTGAAAATAACATGTTAATCACACTGCTTGGGAGTGGTGATGATCAGGAATGTAGTGTGACACTAAGTATTATTTAACATGATACAAACTTAATAATACATGGTGTTCTGTTTGCATTATATTTTGTAAGTAAACGTTAAAAGAAACAGGAAATTTTGTTGCTAATTGTGCCAATAATAGCATGTTAAATAGGCCACACAGTCTGTTTTGAAAGGATAGATTTGTGTGAAATTTAGAAACTGACCCTAAATGTCAACTTATATAATATTACACAAGAAAACCACTCTTGAGAAGTCAGTAATTGTGAAGACTGTAGCGATTATGTAACCGGTCAAGTGTTCAACATTTACTATCAACAATTTCCCAAATAGTACATACATAATTCTATTCATATCCATCCTATATAAAGATCTGGGGGCTGTTTTACTAAGACTTCACAACATTGCACGCACGCAGATACCATGGCGCCCATTGTGTCGCTACAGCAACTATGTGTGCAAGCAGACTTTGTGAAACGGTCCCCTGTGTTTTGGTGGTTAGAATGGTCTACATGTATTTAGAGTCCGTTAACAAAAGATCCTTAGATAAAAAGACCTGAGGACATAAAAGCCCTAAGCACCATTACATCACCTAAGATCCTGTAAACATACAGTAACTAAGTAATAGTATAGGGTAAATCACCAACAAACCTGCTTTGCGTGTAACAATAGTGTCAACAAGTCAACAAAAGTTTAATTTGAGTCAATCCTGCCCATGCTGGGTTTTTAGCCCGTCTTAATCAATTTGGATGTATTTTTAGTATGAATATCTAGTATATGTGTGAACATCTGTATAAAAAAAAGTGTCCATTAAGAAACCTCAAGCTTAAAGATATCCATGCTTTCGCAGTAATGAGCTTTGTTAGTTTGTAGAGAACTGCTAATTCTCCCATGTCTTCTACTTATCAATGGTTGCATTCATGGAGAAGTCCTTAAAGGTCATTTCTTAAGAAATCATCTACTGAAGCCACCATTGTTTTCTCCCCTTAACATGCACAGTAAATCAACGGGCAATTTGACAGCTCATGCACCCTAATTAAACACTTTACAGAGTTTATATACATAAAATGTATAATATAAGAATGCACAAGGCATTCATTTGACCTTCAGCATATTCCCATTGGAATAATGACTAAAAACACTACATAATCATTTTTGATAAAATATCACCATTTATAGAACCTACTCCATAACCAAACAATAGGTGAAATACCCTTGAGTACGGCATTAAACATCAATCAAACAAACAAACAAACAAAACCACAACCAAACAACTCAATTAAGAAAGGATGTCTTACCTTTTACTTTCTTAGTTTTCTAGTTTAAAACTACCCACATGGTACATGTTATAACTGATTATATGTTTGAAGTAAATTACCTTTTTGTTTACAGTTGCTTATTTGGTGTGTACCTACATGTATATTGAAATTAGCCAGTACCACTTTGGGAATTGTTGGGAACAGTTAAAATGTTATTATTGTATTGGTTAGTTTGGGAAAATAATATCTTCAGTGGAACATTACATATACTAGTTCAGAAAATTTTACATTGAGTCAGACATCAAATCGTAGAGAGTAAATTCCTCTATCTAAACTACTCCGCTAACTGGTCTTCTAAAATAGAAAAACAGTATAGGCCTAGATAATGTCTACTATTCTGCACATAATGAATTTTGTTCACAATTTTTTCAATATATTTTGTGTTAAAGGAAAACTGATTGAAATATTTACTGAATATAACATGTATTGATATAACCCAGTCAATATTATGCATACAGTCATTGATCACACACGTTTTAAGTCGTCTGGCAAGAATTAAAAGGAGACCGCACGATTCTGTGACGAACATTTGTCTGTTTGTTTAACTTGGTAATCCTTAAGGTAGAGCTGAAATTCAATATAACATTACAGGAGAGACTCTTTTGCTAGAATCACGCCCCTGCTGCAGAAATTGATTAGCTTCACAATGAATAGGAACAGAAATTGTTTCAAAAAATTTTGACATGTTAAAGTTGATCAGTTATAGGTATTGCATTATAAACTTATACTTATTTCCTCTTCTTTTTCTGTGGGTGTTTGGCGGGAGCTTCATGATGCCATGGTGTTGCAGAACTTAGGTCCATAAGGAAACTGATTTGTAGTGGTGCCCTGTCCTGCGTGTTGTCAAGGGTGGTTTTCCCACCCATGCGACTGTCAACACCGTCACATAGGTGAAATACCCAAGCACGGCTTTAAACACCAATGAATCAAATGAATGTTTCTTTTCCTGCTTGTTATATTTCTTCATGTGAATATTTTTCCATATATGTTTAGTGAAAGGTCTGTTTATTGTTGGATTTCTATCTGTGATTCATTAGGAGATCTTTTGATCTTGGCAGGCTCTCTCCCTCTATTTGAAAGCAAAGAAGCATTGTTTAGGGTAGGATTAGTAATGGTGTAGGGACTAGACATGGACAACAGGGCATGTATTCATACCCACAATACACACCCCAGCAATACATTTTCATTTCGGTTTAGACAAAGCTTTTTATTTTAGTTCTGGATTAGATGAAGCTTTCAATTTTAGTTCAGGATTAGATGAAGCTTCCAATTTTAGTTTAGGATTAGATGGAGCTTTCAATTTTAGTTTAGAATTAGATGAAGCTTTCAATTTTAGTTCTGGATTAGATGGAGCTTTCAATTTTAGTTCTGGATTAGACGAAGCTTTCAATTTTAGTTCAGGATTAGATTAAGTTGTTAATTTCAGCCCAGAACCATTGGACTGTTAAACCCCTTTGCCTCCAGTCTACCTCACTTTTTTTAGGCTGCTATTTATAATTATTTGTGGGCTAGTTTTTGCAAGGGTAATTTTCCTGGGTTTTCTGAGATCAGCAATACAAAGTTGCCATGTAAGTGAAATACCCTTGAGTATGAAAGTAAACACCAACCGATCAAAAAAAAACATGCAAGATATATATTCACAAAATGTCTGGTGATTGCTCTTGTCAAAGCTAAATTATTTGTTGTGTTATTAGCATTTGAATTATTAGCATTATCTCAGAACTTCTGAGCTTTGCATATAAAAGATTCAATACCCTTGGATAACATTTTTAGCAGCAAGACACCATCATGCATATAGGTTAAATACCCCTGAGTACGGAGTAAAACCCCAATCAATTAATCAACCAACGTCTTTGCCTGGCATCTTTATGACATAATATCAGCTCCTGTCTATAGTTTAAAGAAAAGAATCGTGCAATAATGATCACAGACTGTTGTTGTGCAGCCATGCTCACTGTGCTGAACGTGATTCTGTCTGCAGTGGGAAGATGTCCCGGAAGCGACCATTCCGATGCTAGATCTCGCGTCTCTGTCATATCCCACAGACATCTAAACAATGTCCCATCGTAGTGATTTCCCTGTGTCCCTGGCTGCACACTGGAGGTCAGATCTGTCTGTGTAAACACAATGCCCTAGATAACACAGACAAATCTCTCCTAGCTATACAGGCCACAAACGCAACATAGGAAGTATTTGATGAGTTTTTTTCTTGCCCATATTTCACGTGTCTTTGAAAGCTAATAGACCTTGATAGTTCAGAAAGAGATCCCTTCTGTAAGCAACCTCCAGGGTAGGACAGAAAGGTCACTGCCTGGATATAAAGAGAACGTATTCTTATTCATAAAATTGTATGTTTTCAAAACCGTAACAATATAGTCAACAGGTCAGAACCAACATAGATTTATGTGTAGTAATCCCTAGGTTGTCTCCTTAAACTGTGGAAGAGTCAAACTAAGAAGTTTTTGTTTTTTTCCTGGTGGGATTGAGTAACTAATGATTATATTGGCATCATCATATAGTGAAGTGGATTTGAATACATCAATTACAAGGTCAAATGTACTTCATTGAACATACACAAATAGGTACCACTTTAGCGATTCTACATAACGGATATTCCACGATGGTACTTGCAGGATCACACTTAATTTCAAGCACATCAGATAAACATCATAATAATGACCTGTAAAAACACAGAACATGACGGCAACTTTCTGATTACTTAATTTTAGAAGTTAAAGTTCAAAGGATGTTAAATAAATCTTTTGAATAATACAAAATGAACAAGTTATATAAATAATATTGTCAGAGAGTACTTTATTTCAAAATTAAGAAATCAACCATGTCATTTAAATGCTGATGTTTTTATGCTCTCAATTTCCACTGTCCCAATTATTCAGGGGCAGTAACTCTGTGTTGTACTAGAAAGAGTTATGTCCCTTGATTTTACATTTAGACTGCACTCTTCTTTTCCATGATTATTTACAATTGGATTTTGTTTACATAATGATACATAGTCTTTCTTTTAATCAATTTGAAAGTTTGTTTTTCTTTGTATTTTTCAGGAATATTTTAAATGTCCTTATGAGGAGAAATGTAAGATGGATGTATCAAATAGACGATTCTGTAAGCGCTGTAGGCTAAGAAAGTGTTTTGAAATTGGAATGAGGAAGGAATATATACTTACAGATGAGGAGAAGAAACGAAAACGAGAGAGGATTGAAGAGAACAGGTATCGGTACGTTCATTCATTTATCATCAATCTTTAATAGGCAGAGGGGAGCTTCTTATTCTAATGCTCTCTGAGTGAGCTAAGGGACTACTTGAAGCCAAAGCTGCCGACTTCAAGTAGTGTTCATAACTTGTATTAGTGGCATTTACAAGCTGTAGAGTAACATAGCACAATTCTATTCATTTTAACTGCTATATTTATTATTGAGCAACGTTTCAGTGCAGATACTAGATTAAGTTTGGAAACAAGTGCTTGTATCTGTACTGAAGCAGAACCGTTGCTTGATAATAAATGTAGAAGTTGAAATCCAACTGTTATATTTGTTATATTATACAGGTTTCTTGATAAAGGCTTATCCACGTCTTTTACGCCTTAAAAGAAGTTAAACACCGATACGCCCTCAGAAAAGAAACTAAGCGAACCACAAACCCATCTTAATATTTAAATATGCATCGTAAATTTTCAACAAGCTTACACAGAAAATTTTCGTCCAACATGCACCCCAAAAATGACTAAACACAGGCAAGCGTTGTCAATGTATCAGGGACCTATTTTCAGAAGAAAGGTAAATCCTATCAGCAGATCCAATCCATGTAGATTGGCCTCAACAAATAACTGGTTGTTTTGGTAAATGATGTACCGCATTCCACTTTATTGTTTTAGTATGAGATCTGTCGGTAAATCCAATACACCTCCATCAGAATTTGCAGCACCATACAATTCTGAAAAAAAATCTTATCAATATCTGGAGCCCTGTTATCAATGTTCGTGTTTTCTACTTTCTAAGAAAAAGTGTTTCTTGCAATTGTTATATAAAGCTTTATTTTCCCATCATTTATCACTATCACATTTAAAGTCATCTGAGATTAAATGCATGACGAATTACCACTGTAGCAACATGTTTGGAAAATGCATAAACATAATCGTTCCATCACTCGTGACGATGCTCTGATCAATAAACCTTAAAATTGGGGCCTGTACCTTGGCTTAGTGGTTCAAGCCCTCCATGGACCTGGGTATATGGGGGAGTCACAGGAGGTGACTTCGGCTATAGCAGGGGTGGTTTTTCCATGGTTTCCTCTCAAGTTTTCCACCATATTATATAGTATAGAGTAAAAAGTAAAGATTCTGTTGTCATATAAGTGAAGTAACGACATTAAACACCAATCAAACAACCAAAACGTTGTATAAATCATGAATTCCCTCTCTGTCCTCAAAGTTGACTTATTGTGTAAAGTTATCTCCCTGGTAGTCCTAACTTATTGTTGCTTTAACCAGAAATGCCATAGGTTTCCAAAAATCAAGATATTTTAACCATTTGCATTTTTGTGATACTCAGATTGCAGTTATTTAATTACTCTGATATTTTTTTGTTCAACCATCAGCATATATCAGTTTCTTTATCGAGAAATCTGATAATAATTACCCAAACTCTTGATATTTTAACCATTTTCATTTCTGTGACACTGAGATTGCAGTTATTAAATTACTCTGATGTTCTTTCCTCAACCATCAGCATATATCGGTTGTACTCTTTGTAACCTTAACAAAAATAGGTAACGGACTTAGACTATATCGTTTTAAATTATTAATTTATATGATGTTTTATGTTTACAGGAAACAGCGTGACGTTCATTACCCTAAAGGTAACTCCCCATCAATGCAATCAGGTGATGTGTCGACGTCGCAGCAAAAGTTACGCCACATGGAGCAGGAGGAATATCAGATGATTAACGAGATCGTGGGAGCATACCGCATGTCACTAGAAGTTGGTGTCGAATCCGACTACCCAAGAAATAACCCTTCGATGATCGACTTAGTGAACATTGCAGAACTGAGTGTGCGTCGAGTAATTGACATGGCCAAGAAAATCAAGTCGTTTAAGGCTCTGTCTCAGAGTGACCAGATTAGCCTGCTGAAAGGAGGCAGTATAGAGCTCCTCATTATAAGGTCTGTTATAAACTTTGATAAAGAAAAACAACAGTTCCTGGATCCCTACGATAAAGAAACTAATGCCATGTCTACTGAACAGTTAAAGATGGGAGAAGGTGGGGGTCTCTTCGATGAACATATGAAATTTGTGAAATCACTGGCTGTTGATCTCCGAGCCGATGAAACTGTCCTCATTCTACTGTTGGTTATATCCCTGTTCTCTCCTGATAGGCCAAATCTGATTGATAAAAGTTATGTGGCTTTCGAGCAAGACAAATATGCGCTCCTTTTATTACGCTATTTAGAGTCCAAGTACTCCTTGCTTACAGTGAAACTTCTCTACCCCAAATTATTGATGAAGTTAACAGACATTCGTAACTTGAATGAGGAACATTCTCAGGTATTGTTGAAGGTCAATCCTGAAGGTATTCAACCCTTGATGAAAGAGGTTCTCGACCTCAATCTACCCAAACCTTAACACTAATCTATCCACGTTTGGGCCAATAACTGTAGTCAAATTCCAGACAGTGGTCGCCCTCACTCTAGCTTCATCAATAGGCTGCGTCCATGGGGTTGAGGTAAGGTGTTGTCCGTCATTGATAACCATCCATACACTATATGAAACCATACTCCCCTGTCTACCAAACCACTCATTTAATCTACACACAGAGACATTCATTGTCCCTAAAATAGACCTCCTTGAGGCAAAATTTTATGCAAATTACACTTTTTAAAAGTGACCCATTACCTTGCCACCAATTCACACATCGGGGGATTATGACTTACTACAGCAGTCTTCTGAGTTCTGGTAGAAAATATTCGGAAAAGATTTTACAAGTGCTCAGGTATTCAGACGACCGAGAAAGAGATGAGTGCAAAATGTTATGATGAACATAGAACACTGTGTTGCCTTCTGTCCAGTTTGGTGATATCCTGGTCTTCTGTTGAAGATAGAAGAATCAGTGTATAGGATTTGATTGAATCATAATCATGTGGTCTTACACCAAGCTTAGTTGTGTAAAGACAGATGAGAAAGAATCCTCTAGATTTGTGAGACAAAATACCGGTACATGTTATAAAATTGTTGGTTGTTAAAAAGTTATATCATTCTCTGTGCCACTGTACAAGGTTGAATTTTACCCACAAGATCGTGAAGATGCTTGTCGTAAGATGCTTGTCTGATTTCATGAGGACCTCTCCGACAACTGTTTGTCCTGAAAGTGCTAATATTGGCCAAATGTGCCTCTTATCTTAAGTTTTCTCATGGTTTTATTCCAACCTGACTTTTATTTGAGATGTATCATGTTATTGTTTTAATACCAGATTGTAACTCGGTCATCACTTACCTAGGTCATCTTTTAACAAATTTAAATAATGCTTTCAGAAGAATTGAAAACTTGTTTTTTATGACTTGTACAAATGCGGCATTCATATTAGTTTTGCTGTGAAAGTTTTAGTAATATTTTCCAGGTTATCTCTTTGTTTTACGTTTAACATAAGAAGGGCAGGTGGAACATTATTTTTTCCTACTATTTTTTGTCAGTATTATATATATAATAACAGGTGTCCATAACCTATATACTGAAGCAGGTAGAATATGTATATTTTAATCTCAAATTATCCTGATTATATTCAACTAATGGACTGACAACTTTCTATTTTACCTATGTAGATTTTGTATTTTGCAGAAATTTTCTAGGTGCCATGATTTTAGATTTATGATTTGTAGGTTATCCAATTGTTCCTAAATTAGGATATAACATGTAATCTATCATGTCTTGTCGAATATTTTTATTGTAGCACAAAGCAAAATAAAGCGAATAAGATTTAAGTCTGTGCGCACAAATTAGTCAAGGGTCTTATTCTATGTCATTTTAAGCACAAATCCGAGAAGAGTAATTATCTGTAAATTTTTGTAAAGATTCTGATGAAATTTATTGTAAAAATAAGTATAGAATAATGATAAAAACATATGGGCCTTGAACCCTTCACTCTTCAGCAGAAAAGTCATCTGAAGAAAAATTTGTTAAAAAAATATTTACGGTACATGTATGTTTATAGAAGGAACAAATAATTGACTTTAAACCCAAATCAGCTTTGGCCGGTTGCTCAAAGCGCTATTAAATTTAATCTGCTATTAGATGACCTCATATCATGTTTACATGTACCATACCTCTTATCCGGTATTAGTGATTTAATACTGGTATAAGAGGTCAATTGTTTTTCAAACAACTGGCCTGCAGTCATTAAATTGTCAGTAAAAATTGGCAGTAAAACCTACCTGTTCAATATATAATATATTGTAAATTAGGGGGCTAAAAGTCCTTGCGTTCTGTGAATTAATATTATGATTGTCAAAAACAATATACCAGCTAGAGTTGGTAGTGCTCACTAAAGAGTTTGATAAACAAAACCATAACAGTAGGCCTACAGGCCATTGCTGTTGGGAAGAACGGACCAAACAGGGTCTTCCCTTTATAGTTATAGTTATGCAAACTACTCATTTTAGGATGACCGATTTAAAGGTTACCCAAATTGTGTCTAAAATTGCATTTTGCTACTGATTTTGATAAAATTCAATCCGATCATCAAATAAAGTTTTTATTTGCCTTATTTTTCATAAATGCTGATTGTTTTTAAATACATAAATGAGCAAAGCAGTGACATGCAAATAAAAGGTTATCTAAAAATTTTGTTTTAGAGAACCAATTTTAAAGTTATGCAGGTCAGGAAAACAATACAACACAGGCCTGTTGAGTAATGAGTATGAATAACTGCTGATTTGTAACAAGTATTTTGGGGGGTATTTCACTGCTTAAGATTCTTGCAATTCAGCTGTAACGACTCTAGTAAATATTCATGTCATATTAATGTACAATGTAGTTATTAGATTAAGTGATCAGGTTTACTAATGGAACATTACAATAACTATCCAGTCACTCGGACCTATGCTCTGTTTAGTTTACAAGGGTTTTTAATTTGATACAGCCAGATTATCCAATTCGCAATAAATGACCCCTTGCTATTAAATGTTTCAGTATTTGAATTGTTTAAAGTATTTCAATGTAAGTCAGACTCGCATGAAAGTTGGCAGGGGGGCTAATTTGCAGCCGGTCACGTGATCTGAAAGGCATTCTTAAGTCAAGTGACACATTTTAATAATGTGAGACATCTTTCCTTTACAACATAATTAAAGTGCATCACAACAAAAATGGCTTGTCAATACATTAATGCTGGTATTCTTCTTGCTCTAGTTAAAAGTACAGTATGAGCTTATTTTAGTACTATGGTCCTTATACTGTCTGCAAAGATCCAATTACCTCCCTTTCCAACATTTTGGAGCCTCTACCTGTATCTCTATATGTCTATGTGCAGTGAATCTGAGTATAGACAGTTAGATGTTTCAGAATAATGGATATACAGATTTTCATTGAATAGAAACAAAAAAAAAATGTTTAAAAAACATTTTAAAAACCTGGTCAAGCTGACGGTCCCGTATTGTTTGTCTCTCTACTTGTGTATAAATACCGTACAAGCGACCCCTTTAACAAAAATGTTGTATAACAATAAAAATTTGCTGCAATAAAATTGTATCCATGTATACATTTATGAACTTTTCATCAAGTTTATTTATTGTACAACATTTTGTGAAAGTGGACTGTTCACTGTTGCTTATATTAGAGCTGAAAGAAATATTCTAATATTTTCACAAATAATAATTGACCAACTATTCGGATAGTAAAATTGATATTCGAATATTCGTCGTTGTTTAAAATAACAGAATGGTTGCTAAATTAAGGACAAACTATCAAAATATTGCTTTGGTACAACATGTAATTAACTCAAGTTTTTCTTACAGATGAAAGTTGGTCTCTAGAAACACTCGTGTTGCAAATTTTACTATTAGACAGAGACCTTAAAACAAATATTTGAATAATAAAAACGAATACATGTATTCGAATAGCAAAATCTACTATTCATTTCTGCTCCCATTTAATGGTTTGACTTTCTGGCATGATTATTAATATTAACCTACTACAAGTAAATGTCAAATTAGTCATGCCAATTTAGGTATCATGGTTCGTTTTAGAAAGCATAGATAGCTACATTAATTCTGCTTTCCTAATTCTCCAACTTATAAGATCTTTTTGGGGATGCTGTTTTGATTTTCTGTGTGTTGAAATTGAAGGAAATAACTGGTAAAGTATTCAGGCAGCCATAGAGGTGAATGTTTCAATACTTTAAGACTTACAGTGATAATAACATATTGTCTTATTTCACCAATACATCATGTACTTATATATCCATCAATATATATATTATAAATAAATAATTAGACAGTTATATAACCCAATGATTTGCTTAAACGCTGTATTATACTTGTACAATGTATATGCTTTTTGCGCTTGACTTTCAGTTCATTATCAAGCTGTATTTACCAAACAAGTATTCTGACAGAATTAGTGTTCTGCTGAGTCGATGTACATTTTTATTATTGAACGAAATTCAATGTTGATTGGCCTGCAAAGGCAAGAAATTTTTTAAAATTTAAGACAAATCTTGTTTGTTAAAAGCTTTGAACAGTCTTGTTTAGTATATGTGTCATTATAAATGAGATATATGCAAGAACTGGTTAAAGGCTGTTGTTCAGTGATTCTATTCAATATAATTTGGAAACAAAAGTGAGTGTTTCTATTCCAATCTTTGTTCTGTTTAGTCTATGTACCAAAGGCTTTCCAGCTGAATAAATTAGCCACATTTTGTTTGCAAATTTCAAGCAGTTTTGTTGTTACCTTCATTCAACTACATGTATAAAGAGACTATAGCTTGCTGTTCAGTTACTTGGATTAAGTTTGTAATGATTATACATACATGTATAAGCAAATAAAAGTTATATTTGTATACCCTCTATTTAATGGAAAAGATCCATACATTTCCTAGAAACCTACCAGAAAATGAGAAGTCCATATTATATAAAACAGCATTCCGGGGATGTCCTTAAAGGCACACTAACCTGTATTCGTGTTTAAAGCTATATAACTATTTTTAAAATGAAAATCGGCGAGTTTCTGTATTTTTCCTAGCTAGGGAAAGTTATGAACTTCCCATTTTTCCCAAAAAGTAAAAGTTATTATTTCCTATTTTTCTTTAAAATAGAAGTAAAAGTTTGTATTTTGTGGTG